>CM044899.1:91688427-91871365 GCA_024500145.1 Gentiana dahurica var. dahurica | reverse complement strand
ATGTATATATATACTACTATAGATGCTTATATTTATATATATATATATAGATATATATATATATATATATATATATATATATATATATATATATATATATATATATATATATATATATATATATATATATATAGATCTAACTATATATCTAATGATAACAACAATAAAACACAGGAAAGATACAACTTTTATTAAAACTCACAAGATAATCCAAATTAAATCGAGATATTGCTAAGAATCGCTTCACAAGACTTGTTCCACGTGCTTTAGCTTCTCATCATCGTTTTATTACAACTTTATTTATACATACAATCATATACATATACATACATAGACATATGTATACATACTTGAGCTCAAAATAAGAAAAAGATGAAGAAAGAAGTTTGCATATATGCTTACATAGAGATATACATAGACATATATGTATATATGCATACACACAACTTCAAATCTTTAACAAGAAAAGAGATAAAAAGTGGAGAATTACATGAAGAAAGGGGCTTCCATTATGGTTGGAGATGGAGGTGTAAGGAGGTTTATATGGACATATATATATATATATATATATATATATATATATATATATATATATATATATATATATATATATATATATATCTAAGAGTGTATAAGGGAGGTAGTATTTGGGGAAGGGGTGGTGAATCACCAATAGTTTGTTAGGAAGGCTTGGATGTAATCATGAGTTTGCATGTGAAGGTGATGAGTCATGCAAAAATTTGTTACAAGGAATCATTGCAAGTAACATGCATGGATTTCAACCAAAATATCTCCAATTCGTCCAAATTTCAGCTGTTCGGTAAAAAAATCATAACTTGAGTTGTAGACCTCCGATTTACGTGATTCAAAATGCGTTGGAAAGCTCATTTTAGTATCTACAACTTTCATGAAGAACTCTTCCCCTGAAAATGCCTCTAAGTCGGGTCAAATGTCCGTCGAAAACTGGTTACGGTAGAAGTGCGTTGGAAAAATTATCCGTTGATCTCGTAAATTCGTGGCATCTTCTTCTTTTCCTCAAAATCCATCTTTTAAGCCTCAAAACATATTGTTACGTGGGATATTTTGAAAACCTTGAACTCCAAGTTTGGGGGTCGATTCGAATCGAGCTTTCTTCAGTCAGGCAAAATTCTCGTCTTGTGATTCAGTCTTTAGTTCCGTTTCCGCAGTAAATCTTATCTTTTTTACCTGAACACAAAGAAACGAACCGCGAGTAAATCTGAAAATAAAAGTTTTAACAGTACAGTATTTGTACTGTGGATACATTTTTTTACTGATATATATTTTTTTTTGGTTTTTGATAAATAAACATAGATAAAAACTAAACGTAAATTCTACATGACACTCCGGCTACTAAACCGGCACAAAAACTAGTAAAAACATAATATTTTATATAATACTTACTACTTATGCATTTAGATAAATCTAATGAATTAATGACTCGAAATGATATATAAGTGCTCAAAATGGTATCAGAAGTGGGGTGAAATGTTATAATAATAATAGTGAATTTTTCCGTCATCAGAGACACAGTGTCATTGATGGATGTTAGGGCATCTCTCCATAATCAAGAGCTAAGGTATAATGCAGCTGGCATAGGTACAGACAATCGGGCTGCTGATTTGGTTGCTAGTAGCAGTTGCAAAGGGAATGGAAATCCTGAAAAGAGACATTCAAGAAGGGTGATTCCAAAGACCCTAATGCAAATCTGGTCTAAATATGAATTCTGGAGTGTTGGCAATCAAGTGGAGCTGCAGGTCCACACTCAGCTGAGTTTTGCAGAACTCTGCTGAGAATAGTCAACACTAATCTAGCACTTGGTTGTGCATCTAAACCTGAAGAATCAAGAGCTGAATCTGGTGGAACAAAAGTCTGGGGTCGGCTGAGTGAAGGTCTGTTGATCCAGTACCGGCTGAGTGAAGGTCAACTGAGTAGTGGAATGTTCAAGTCTGGGGTCAGCTGAGTGAAGAGTTAGCTGAGTCCATTTGTCAGCAGAGTGGCATCTGCTGAATCTGTTGAACATGTATGTGTAGTTCTACATCTGGTTTGGAAGTCTCAACTGAGTGAAGTCGGCAGAGTATCTGGTGAACACGTCTGAATTAGAGTCTCATATGAATCTGGAGATTCTTGCCTGAGGTGGAGTTCTCATCTGGAGTTAAGTCTCATCTGGAGAAATCTTACCTGGAGTTTGTTGTGTTCACATCTGGTCAACTCAGAATCTGCAATCTGTTTGGTTAAAGTTGAATCTGAAGAACTCAGCTGAGTGTCCTCAACTGAGGTGATTACATCTGAATATGGAAATCACATATTGTCTGGTGATCAAGTTTGAATCTGTTGATCACATATGTTCTCAACTCAATGAAGTCTGAATCTGTTAACAACAGAGGATCTCATTTAAATCTGGGAGGTTCTCATCTGAAGTTGGTTTCTCATCTGGAGTTAACTCTCATCTGGAGGAATCACACATGAAGCTGTTAAGTCTGAAGAAAGAGGAGGAATCTGGTACAATACATCTGGCATTGACGAATGCATCTGGTACAGTACATCTGGTTATACATCGTTTGAACAAGAGTTTAAGTCAAGGTGGAGATTGTTAAAAAAAAGTGACTTGATCTCTCAGCAGGGCAAGTCAGCTGAGCAAAGCCAGCAGGGGCAATGTCAGCATGGCAAATATCAGCAGGTTATGTCTGGTGGAGTCTGCTTGATGTGATCCATGAAGGGCTTCAGAAGGAAGAAAAATCATAAATCCATGGTGATGCAGGAAAGGTGCAATTATTTATGTTATTGGCCTGAATAAACTGTTTTGCATTTATTTGAGTCATTAGTCCTTTATTATCCCACATTGATTAGATAGTCTTTTATTTTTATTATTATTTTTATTTATTGTTATTTTTGTCCCACATTGCTAAATTAGCAATTGGCATTGGAGTCTGTAGCCTATATAAAGGCATTTGGAGTCATTGTAAAAACAGAGTTAAAATTTTGAATGAAAATATTATTGAGTCTATTGACTTGTGTCACTTGCGAGTGTGGATCTCTTCGTTGTAGAGTTTCACCCTTTAAGAACTTATCAGTGCATTGAGCAAACGTTGTGGCGTTCTTGCCAACGTCTTAGATTGGATTATCTAAGTTCGCTGTTTCGAGCTGGTCTATTGATTCCCTTTAGAAGGTCCTAGGGCAAATCATGTTCCGGAATTGTATCATTTGGTATCAGAGCAAGATTGAATATCAAATATCCCTATTTTTAATTTTCTTGTTTAATTTTCGTTCTTATTCCAAAGAAATAAAATATTGTTTGTCTAGTATAGATCGTTGGTTTTGATTGTTACACTTTGCTCGATTCTCCGATTTGTTTGAAAAAGGGGCTACTTTACAACTTAAAGAGAGGGTGAATGCAAACAAGAGAGTCGTGAGGTCGAATCTTGCATAATGTCAGAAAGAGATAGTACTGTGCAAGATGCTGTTGAAAGAGATTTTTTCCGTACACGTTGTTTAATTTGTGAGAGGCGATGTGTCACGGATTTTATCAACACAAAATAAACAAGTAATAATCCGGTTAACCTCAAGTATAAGGATCGTAGTATGGAGGCTAATGCCGGGTCGATCTTACGGGGAACTAAACGATTGTGGTTTCTAGTTTTTATCTAACTAACCTATGTCACGATTACTAAGCTAAATAACGGATAAAAATAAACAAATACTGCAAATTAAACTTTAACTAAAACGTAAAACCGGACATAAGAGATGATCTAAAGCCAGGAAAGATACGGGCTGCGAACCAATTTAAACTAACTAATCTAAGATGCGGATAAAAGTAAACTAACTAGACAAATTCAAGCTTTTAAGGATTTAAATCAAATTTATAACGAGCAAACGAGGATTGATCCACCTATCCAACAAGCATTGATTCCCTATCTCGATTATAGTGCGCTTTTTATTGATTGTGATTCACCTTACCTAGACATGAACCCTAATTCCTTAGAAAGTTCATCTATCAATCTATTATCTTCCGATGTAAGATTAACGCGTTTAATAATCAAAGGTGCAAACTTTGTGTTTATAACCTAGTAATCAGACCTATTAACTTCCGTTATTATAGATTCGAATTACTATTCTTATTCATGGTGATCTAGGGTTTATTAAGACTTCCATCAACAATAAACAATCAACACATGCATATCTTCCGATATAAAAGCAAATTAAACATGAATAAACATGAATAAGAAACAACCTTTATTAAAAACTCACAGTATGATCGAAGAAAACGAAATCAACAATTGTTGGACGGCTTCACAATACTCGTTTGATGAAGCTTTTAGCCTCTGAACATCCTCAGCAACTCAAATTTGCGAAAAAAGTACATAAAAAGTAACTAGTGTTTAATCTAAATTAAGAGCATAAAAATAGGAATAAAAAGATGAAAAACGCAGCCTAAAGCCGCCCCTAGGTTTAGGGTTTTGAATAATGTGTGTATGATGATCTTTTGTGGAGAAAACAGCCGACTATATATAGATTTTAAAGTCGGTTCTGCTAAGTCGGCCACCGGACGCCCGTCTGAAACCTTGAACGCCCGTCCACTCTTCAATAATACTTGAATCGGGCCGAGTCATGACCAGACGCTCGTCCATCCAGCGTCCACTCCAGCGTCCAAACTTCCTGAATCAAAGATGACACCCTGGACGCTCGTCCAATTGCATCAGACGCCCGTCCACTGGACGGAGATACTGGACGCCAGTTTGATATGATCGATTTTGATTTATTGATCTTTATCTCTTCTATCTCTATCCCACTTCTTCATTATCTCTTTTATCATCAATTAGCTCGAACTTAATCAACCTTTGATCATCTTTTGAGCCTCAAACATGTATCTATAACACATAAAAACATCGCAAAATGTAATAATGCTCAAATAATCATAAAATCACAATTAAAACACATAAATCAACCTATTTTGCGATTAACTCATTTAAAATATCATTTGCTCAATATATCCATTAAACCCTCGTTTCTTATGCAATTTAGTACAATTACGGGGAAAATATCATAGAATATAGCGTTATAAATCGTATAAATTCACCCTTAACAACTCCCCCACACTTAAGCTTTTGCTCGTCCCGAGCAAAACAAAACAAAAGTTAGGCTCGAGAAAAGAACAGGCATCTAAACGTGCATAACACATATCCAATAAATCAGAAGTTCACCCTTGTGCGTGTGCATAGCCATAATAAACTTCCACTATATCCAAACTCGAGAAACTCAAAGCAAAACTAGCTAATACCCCTTGTAGACTAGTAATAAAGGACACTCATAAGATGCACCCTACAAACGTGATATATCCCGAAAAGAATGATCGAATATATCTAGGGCCTTTCTGAAATACTCAGAGGATAATCCCTACAACATATCTATCAGTTTATACTGGGGATAAGACAAACGATAACTGAGTCTTATATACATTTCATAACACTTTATCGGTTGATTTAACTTTTCACTTAAAACACACATCAGAATGAGCTCTTGCCCTGTCATAGCAGAATAGGACATTTCGAGATAATACCCTACCTTACTCCAATCATAAGGCAGCTTCTTCTGACTGTCGTGAGCTTTTAGTCATCATAGTGGTATAGGACATACGTGGTATACCCTATCTCACTCAAATCATCGACTAGCTTTCGACACACACGAATAATTTCATATTAATTCAACTTTTCACTTGACAATAGCTACGTGTTGCTTATCACATTCAAACTTCTAGATATTCACAGTACCTCATACTTCGGATCTAAATACAAACTATCATAAATCTCACGATATATACGTAGCACTAAGCACATGACTTACGAGATAATCAAAAACTACTAATCCAAAAGGGGTATAGCTTTATAAATTAGCTCATCATTCACTATGGCTCGTGAAAAATAGTGTCAGGTGAAACATCTAACTTACCAAATATATGATACATAGCATAGATGACTATCGAAAACAAAGAACATTAACATGTATTGCCTACTCGGGACAAAACAAAAACAACAATGTCGGAAAATTTTTAAAAATTTTAGCTCATTTGCATAGAAACATTACGAAATAAACAAATGTGTAGATACATATCGAAACATTCCCCTCCCCCACACTTAAAAATCAACATGTCCTCATGTTGTGCAAAACGAAAGAAAAAGAAAAGACTTAGCTGATTTAAATCGAAACTCGAATCGTTGGTCGGGCCGGAGCCTTCATAATGATACCACGAATGTATAACCAGACAATGTAGATACCTGCACATCTTAGACAACATGGAACCATCTCGGGGAAAACGGGGAGTCATACCAACATGAAAAGAGATATCAAAAATAAAGATAAATCAAAGTGAGAGCACTCAATACATCCAGAAAGTTGAAACACAGTTGACATGAAAGCACGCTCGCCTTATGGCTTACAAGGTCCATCGAAAATAAATAGTAGCAATATCAAAATTACAACGAACCGTAAAAGTAAAAATGTCAATACAAAACAACCAATGTAAAAATAGACAAAATAAGATCAAGGTTGGCTCGGCGCCGCAGAATCATCAGCTGGAGGATCAGAGGAGGGTCCAGAAGGTGGTGCCGTAGCCCTAGCTGCCGAGTCAGGCAGCTCCTCATCCGAAGATGACTCAGAGTCGTGTAAAGCATCCGCAATGACCTGCTCAATCTCATCAGTAAAAAGATAATCAACGGAGCTCGGATTGAAGATTCTGTCATCCCTCGGTTGCCGGCCCTCACAGATGCACTGAAGAATCGTCAACATGTTATTCTGCGTATCCCGAATATCACCGAGCCATTCCCGGAAACTATTGGCCATGCTTAACCGCATCCTGACAGCGGGAGATAAAGGAGGAAGGGCGGATGCGCGAGGTGGTGCCGATGAACCAGGCTCCGTAGGTGCCTCCGGCTCAGAATGTCCCGAGGGCTTACTCTTTTCCCTCTGTATAGGCCTAGGGTTCTTCGGTTTATGATCCGCCCCAAACTCAGGCACACCGGCATCGAGACACAAACTGTGGATCAAATGAGGTATGATCAAGCTCCGTGTATAAACCTTCTGATTGATCGAGATCTCGTCATACAAAGCTCGTCCCACATCCACATTCAAACCAAATGTCAACGCATACAACACTCCCAGGTCACCTATATGAAAATGTGTCAAGTTGTTCTTAGGCAACACCCGATTCTGAATGAATCGACACTGGACCTTCCAATCCTCCGTCCAGGTCGTGGTAACCAACTCCTTCCGGTCTCCTCCCGGTCTCAACGTCCAGGCCACATCCGGGCAAACTCGCAATCTCAACTCCTCCAAAGGATCCTGTCCCAAACTCTGTCTATGCACAATCTCCTCCTTATAGTCCCGACCCTCGAAAGCCGCTAAGTTGTATTTCCGATTAATCACCTCCGGTGTAAAGGAACTTCCACCCCTCGAACCACGACTACCTTTGTCCCCAAGTCGGTTTCGAGCAGTTTGCATAAAATTCCCGAACTAGGAGCTATTCACCGGGGTAGTCGGGATTGTCATCAAGGCTTCCCATTTCCTATCCTTAAGCAACTTAACGAACCCCGGATCGACCTTCGCCTCCAAAATAGCCCTCTCAACCAACATGTTTCTCGAAAAATAGTGTTTGGTATAAACTTCATGAGCTCTAGGGTTCACGAAACGACGAGGCAATGGCATCGGGGCAACGGTTTTAGACTTCTTCCTAGGAGGGGCTGCCCTAGGTACAACTGGCTCCTCTTCCCGGGTAGCATCGACAGTCTCCTCAGCCCTAGACGAACCTCCACCTCTCTGAACTCTCGGCATCCGTACTAAAGGCACATCATCATCCGTCTCGGACTCGAGGTTGGCTCATCTCTTAAGGTCGCCCTAGTTTGGGTGGCTCTAGGGGTTGCTCACGAATACTCACACCCCGGTTAGGATCAACTAAGGTGGGGTCAATCTCTTTACGCTTCTTCCCCGCCTCCCGGGCCACTTCCTTACCATGCCTCTTCAGCCTTCTTATGAACCATTTCCACGCCTAATCTAAACCAAACAATCCAAATGTGCACAAAGGATACCCGTTTATCATCCAAAGCGGGATTTCAAATCAACCAAACCACAAACCACATCCATAATCATCACCAAACAACCCATTCATCACCCATCACAACACCACACCACCAAAACAGAGCAGAAAGAAACACCAAAACCGGAAAAAAAAAACAAATTAAGGTGACATTCAAGAAAACGAGCCGACCCAAAGATCGAACTCACAAAAACGTGAATGAAATCCAGAAAAGTTGTTACCAACTTACCAAGTAGGGTGAGTAGATGTTGATCGAGATGAAGATTAGTCCAAACAACACCAAATTGGCTCCCAAAATCGGATTTTTCGCTCAAAAAGTCGGACTGAAGTGGGTCCTGATTCTCCAAAAATATCGTGTGTTGGGGGATTTGGTTATGAAAATCAAAGAGAGGGCATCAAGGGCGGCCTATAGCACTTTGAAGCGCTCGAAATGGTTTAGAATCGACGATTTTAGGGCAAAAGGAGGGAGAGAAACCGTTTTTGCGTTTTGAAATTCTGAAAAAGTGAGGGTTCACTCGATGATGGGGTATATATAGACAGAGGTTGGACGCTCGTCCAACACAGTGGACGGGCGTCCACTGGGAAATCAGATGAACTGGACGGGCGTCCAGTTTATTAGACGCTCGTCCAAGATTTGAAATCACATACAGGATTGGAGGGAATAAAGCGGACGGGCGTCCAGGCTTAGTGGACGCTCGTCCTGAAATTGGTCAAGGCGGACGGGCGTCCAGAGTTCTGGACGGGCGTCCACACAGTTTAAGTCTAAAAATCATAAAATTCCCATACACATCAAATTCAAAATTGCCCTTTCTTATTAAACTTAAATAAAACTTCAAAAATACAAATAAAAAGCAAATGAAGTACAAAATTACTAATAAATAAAAACAATTGGAAAACAGTGGGTTGCCTCCCACTCAGCGCTTTTGTTTTACGTCGTTTGCTCGACGAAACATCCTAAGAACGCTAGTCATCATAAATGTCCGACCAATCGATCACTCGAATGAGACGGCGGAGCATGTCAATTGCCGGAGGGAAATCATACTCATCTTGTAAACCCCAGTCCTCACCAGCTACATCAACACCTCGAAAGTGCTCAGCTTGCAGCACTAGCGCTAAATCTGTCAGCATCGGATCATTGAGGATGGTGTAAGGGCGTCCTAGAGCTGCCTGTAACTCCTCAGTAGTAAAGTCTCCACCTCCCGAACAACGGGGAACAATGAGAACATAGGTGACCGTCTTGATGCGGGTACTAATGTCAAAATCTACGTGCAAAACGATGGTTCCTCCCGGTCCGTCATCTACAGTAATGAGTGGAATCCTCCTAAGGAAAGGTAACTCCTCCGGCTGAACACCGAAATCCATATCTAGAAAGCACAACTAACTGACAGATAAAAACAAAACTTAATAAGGCTAAAACTGAATAAACTAAACTTAAATACTAACACTATCAAAGCATAAAACAAAATAACTAAAAGAACGATATCTAGGTTGCCCCCTAGTGGCGCTTTTGGTTAATGTCGTTAGCTCGACACATTGTAAGCTCAGCCTGGATCAGGCCATTTATCCTTTCTGCCAGCCATTACCTCGTTTAAGCTCTGATCAGTAGTGTGGCTGCAGAAACAGCATCTCACACATGGGGTGAAATCTTTGAAAGCTCTCCAAACCTTCTTAAGTCTCCCCATGGTTGTGTTCTTTCTCCTCGACTCCTCTGATGACGTTTAAGTTGTCGCTCCCTTTCTAACTCTTCCATATCAGCACTACCTGCTAGAACTTCTTCAGACGGATCACTACCGTCATCCTCGGAGAACAAGTCGGGTGATAACTCGTCAAATTCTTCGACCGGAGTAACACCACATCCGAGAATATCGAGAAATTTAACAATCAAAGATGTCTCTTTAGGTTCACCAATATAGTGTTTGCATCTTTGACCGTTGACTCGAAACGGTTCACCACTATAACCACGAAGTTCTAGAACGCCTCCCGGAATGATTTGGAGAATCTCGAAAGGGCCGGACCAACGTGTCCTTAACTTTCCAGGGAACAGATGTAACCTGGAATTATATAGAAGAACTTGTTCGCCGACATGAAATTCTCTTCTCTTAATCTTAGCATCGTGGAGTAGCTTCATCTTATCCTTACTAATCCTGGCACTTTCATAGGCCTGGAGTCTGAATTCGTCCAGCTCATGTAACTGCTGTAGTCGATGCTTCCCACAAGATTGGGAATCAAAGTTCAGAAACTTTGTAGCCCAATAAGCTCTATGCTCTAACTCGACAGGCAGATGACATGGTTTCCCGTAGACCATTTGATATGGTGACGTACCCATGGGGGTCTTATAGGCAGTTCGATATGCCCACAGTACATCATCCAACTTTAGACTCCAGTCTTTCCTATGACTGTTAACAGTCTTCTCCAGGATTTTCTTAATGCTCTGGTTGCTCCTTTCAACCTGACCACTAGTCATCGGATGATACGGTGTGCCAATTTTATGACGAACACCATACTTCTCAAGTACTTTCTCTAGGGGTCGATTGCAGAAATGCGTCCCTTCATCACTGATCAAGGCACGTGGACATCCAAACCTCACGAAAATATTCTTCTTTAGAAATTTCATTACCGTTTTATGATCATTGTGAGGAGTGGCTTGGGCCTCCACCCATTTAGACACGTAATCCACGCAGACTAAGATGTATTTATTACCGCAAGATGATGGGAATGGTCCCATAAAATCGATACCCCATACATCAAAGACTTCGCATTCGAGGATGGGTTTTAAAGGCATGTCAAAGCGCCTTGTCGAGTACCGGTTCTTTGGCACCTATCACAAGCTTTACTGAAAGCTTCCGTATCTTTAAAGATCGTAGGCCAATAGAAACCGGATTGAAAGATCTTAGCAACGGTTTTCCACGGACCAAAGTGACCTCCTGTGGGTCCACTGTGGCACTGCTCAATGATGTCACGTTGCTCGGATTCTGGAATACATCTCCTAAGCAAACCATCTTTACAGATCTTGAAAAGATAAGGTTCATCCCAAACGAAATATTTTAAATCCGAGAAGAACTTTTTCTTCTCCTGATAAGACATCTCCGGATCGAGATAACGGCCATGAAGGTAGTTTACAATGGAAGAATACCATGGAACATCGGGGGAGCGGCCATCTATCAACATGATGTTCTCTAGAGGAAAGTAAAGATCTATATCATCTGGTTCATTCTTTTCCTCAGTTAACATCCTAGACACATGATCCGCTACTACATTCTCACTGCCCTTTTTGTCCTTAATTTGAACGTCAAACTCTTGTAGGGTCAATATCCAACGTAGTAAGCGCGGTTTGGCCTCTTTCTTAGTCATCAGATAACGCAAAGCAGCGTGATCAGTCCACACGATCACTTGAGCTCCTAACAAGTAACTACGAAACTTGTCCATAGCAAAGACTACGGCCAGTAGTTCCTTTTCAGTAGTAATATAGTTAACTTGAGAGGGGTTCAATGTGTGACTTGCGTAATAGATAGGCTGGAACTTTCCCTTGATCTTTTGCCCTAGAACAGCACCAACAGCATAGTTTGATGCGTCGCACATAAGCTCAAATGGTAGGTTCCAGTCAGGCGATATAAGAATCGGAGCAGATATTAAACGATCCTTAAGCTCCTCAAACGCTTGCTTGCAGCTTTCATCAAAATTAAACTCAACGTCTTCCTTTAGTAAAGTGGACAGGGGCTTGGCTATCTTGGAGAAATCTTGAATGAACCTCCTATAGAAGCCGACATGTCCGAGAAAACCTCGGACTTCCCGAGCATTCTTAGGGTAACTCATCTTCTCAATAGCTTCTACCTTGGCCCTATCTACTTCTATACCTTTGGCGGAGATCTTGTGGCCAAGAACTATTCCTTCATCTACCATGAAATGGCATTTTTCCCAATTAAGTACTAGGTTCTTTTCCACACATCTGGATAACACCTGATCAAGATTGTCAAGGCAATCATCAAAAGACTGACCAAAAACCGAAAAATCGTCCATAAAAATCTCCATACACTTTTCTACAAGCCCGTCAAAGATGGCCATCATACATCGTTGAAATGTAGCTGGGGCATTGCAGAGACCGAACGGCATTCGTCTATATGCGAATGTACCATAAGGGCGGTGAAGGTGGTCTTTTCTTGGTCAGCTGGATCAATGGGTATCTGGAAATATCCTGAATATCCATCTAGGAAACAATAAAATGCGTGCCCCGCCAGACGCTCGAGCATCTGGTCAATGAATGGAAGGGGAAAGTGATCTTTCATGGTTACCTCATTGAGCTTTCGATAATCGATGCAGACTCAGTAACCAGTAACAAGCCTCAATGCAATTTCCTCTCCTTCTCATTCTTTTCAATTGTAATTCCACCTTTTTTGGGAACTACTTGAGTCGGGGAAACCCATTCACTATCCGCGATGGCATAAATGATTCCCATGTCCAGAAGTTTAATGATTTCCTTTTTAACGACTTCTTGCATATGAGGGTTCAGCCTTCGCTGGGGCTGTCTGACACACTTGGCGCCCTCATTCGTCTTGATCTTGTGCATGCAGATGTCAGGAGATATTCCCCTGATATCTCCTACTTGCCAACCAAAAGCTTTTTCATTCTTCTTCAAGACGTTAATCAGTTGCATTTCTTCTGTACGGGAAAGCTTGGCAGATATGATTAAAGGAAGCTTGTCGCCCTCTCTTAAGAACACATACTTAAGATGTTTAGGTAACGGCTTCAACACCAAATCCGCAGGGGGGACTTCTAAACTAGACTTGAGATCTCCACTTTTCAACTCAATATCATTGAGTTTACTCTGTGGTCCCACCGCCAAAGCTTCTCCTTCCAACAGCTCTTCCTCAAAATCAGCTGCTAGTTGATCCAGATTCACCCTACCATGAGTATTCAAATTATCAACTAATCGCTCATATTCTTCTTCTACAGCCATGACTTGCTTATCCATATAGTCGGTGAAATCATCCGTCATATAATCAATGGAAAAGCCGGTTGGAGGGCCAGAGGGTACTTGAATGGACTTTAAGACATTGTAACTCACCTCTTGGTCACCAACTCGGATAGTCACTTGCCCACCATCGCAATCGATGAGAGCTCGAGCCGTAGATAAGAAAGGTCTTCCTAGAATCAAGGGAACGTTTTCGTCTTTCTCTATATCTAAGACATACCAATCAACTGGAAAGGTAAATCGATCAATCTGAACCAAAACGTCTTTTAGGATTCCTGAAGCTTTCTTAGAGGATCTATCCGCGAATTGTAAACTCATAGTAGTGGGTTCTAGAAGACTTTGTAAACCAAGCTGTTTGCATACAGACATTGGCATAAGGCTTATAGAGGCACCTAGATCACACAAAGAATTTGGGAAGACTAGACCTCCCATCAAAACTGTAAGTACAAATTTGCCAGGGTCACCTCGTTTAATTGGTAAGTTTTCATAATTAATCATGGAACAATCCTCACCAATCTGCCTTTCCATGCCTGCTAATTTCTTCTTCGAAGACACAACATCCTTGATAAATTTTGTATACTTAGGCATCTCGACTAAGACATCCGACAATGGAAGATTCACCTGAGTATTTTTCAAAAGGTTTAGCACCTTTTCGTACTTCTTATCCTCAATCAAAGGAATGTTGCTCTTTCTCGGTGGAAATGGAAGTTTCTTAAGGTCATCCTCAGAGAAAACCTTTTTCGAGGATGCACTGACAGCTCTGTCTTCCAGATCCTTCCAACGAACAGTTTTTTCGGATTTCTCAGTAGTCGGGGGATCAGCCTCCTGACTTTCGCTTGCTTTTTCGGTCCTCAAAGGATCAGCCACTTGAGGATCACCAAATTCTTCACCTCTCAGGGGATCAGCCACCTGAGTTTTCTCTTGCAGTTGAGGGGAGTGTAGGTGCTCGGCTTCCCCTCCTGCCTTATCAATGGCAGGAGGGGCTAGTGGTTTCCCGGATGGGAAGGACCACTAACTTGAGTACCGCTCGAAGATTCATTGCACTGGCCTCCTCCTTACCGTATTGAATTGATGGCACGAGGTCGATACATTGGCCTTTGTTCAAATCAGCCTGAGCAACTTGACCACCCTTCGGATTCTTCTCAGTGAAACTGGGCAGCTGCCCTGGGGGTCTAGAAGCTAACTGCTCAGCCAGTTGCCCAATTTGTCTCTCAAGATTCTTCATCGATCTACTTTGCTCTTCCAACTTAGCCTCAAGATTTGTAGGTTGGGGGGGGCCTTGAGAGTTTTGGTGATTTGGAGCATAGGGCTGGCTGGGCCGACTTTGAAATTGAGAATTTGAATTGGAAGGCCAATTTTGATTGAATTTTTGCGTAGGATTGGAAAAATTCGAGTTTTGATTCTGATTAAACCCAGGGTTTCTATTGAAATTCTGATTCGAATTAAAATTTGAGTTGGGATTGAAATTTGAAGATGGATTAAACCCTTGGTTTTGAAAATTGCCCTGACCTGGAAACTGATTGAACCTTTGATTGTTCTGGCCATAGAATGCATTCACTTCCGCATTTTGTCCGTTCATAGGGCAGAATTTAGAAGTGTGCCCCAACTCGTCACAATTTTGACATGTGACTTGATTGTACTGTCCATAGTCATGAACAGCATTAACTTGATAAGGTGCAGGGGGATTAAATTGACATTGGCCATTCATATGGCCGGTCTGACAACAATTTTCGCAATACAGAACACGAGGGTTCTGCGGAAAAGAGGAAGTTTGATTTATAGGATTGGAAACTTGAGGGGGGCCATCTGCTTTTGCAGCATGGCAATCAAACTTTGTAAATTGACTTCCTCAACCTTGGGAGGAGGAGGTGCTTGAATTGCTTGATAAGAGGGGGCATAGTTATATTTGGCAATGTCCTCAAACAATGCCCATCCCTCATCAGGCGTTTTCTTCAGAAAGGCCCCTCCAGAAGAACTATTGACCATGCCTTTTGTAAGCTCGGTCAATCCATTGAAGAATGTATTGACTTGCCTTTCCGGTGGCAAGCCATGGTGGGGGCATTTTCTAAGAAGGGACTTGAATCTCTTCCAACACTCGAAGAAAGATTCATTCTCTTTCTGATAGAATGTGAAAATGTCATTTAAGCACTGGGCTGTCTTTGAAGGTGGAAAATATTGACTCAAGAACTCCTTTTCGAGTTCTGACCAGGTGGTGATAGATTCAGAAGGGAGAGAGGTGTACCACTCTTTAGCCTCTCCTTTCAGAGAAAAAGGAAAAAGTTTAAGTTTAATGGCATCCTCACTTACTCCTTGGATGCGTGTAGTACCGCATATCTCTAAGAATGTGTGTAAGTGGGTATGCGGATTCTCTGATTGGTAGCCGTGAAAAATTGATGCGTGCTGCATCATCTGGATAAGTCCTGGCTTCAGCTCAAAAGTTTGTGCAGTAATGGCTGGAATAACAATAGCCGGGTTGACCTTGACTTCGCCTGGCATGGCGTAGTCTGCCAATGTATGTCTATTATCAGCGGCCATTATCACAAAATCAGTGATTTCTCTTGCTAGTTGTTCTTCAAGATCTCGCTCGGCTCTGTCAGCCAGAACCGCAGAACGGAAATTCCGCCTGTTTGGCCGGACTATGGTTCGCTCGGGGTCAGGGGTGTATATTAACAAACCCTTTTGACTCCGAGTTTGCATAAACCGGACCAAAAACAAGTGGAACAAAACCTAAAAACTACGAAGAGATCAAAGCCTAAACTAAAAATTAAAAGCCTAAAGAGAGGAAAGGAAAAGAAGAAAGGGAAACAAAAGTGTTAAAGAAAACAATACCGGACGGACGTCCAAAAGATTGGACGGGCGTCCAGATGAAATTGAGGTCGGACGGGCGTTTAGTAATGTAAACGCTCGTCTGACAGACAGAATACCTAAACGGGCGTCCAAAAGTTATGGACGCTCGTCTAAGTGAATAAAACAGAACAGAATTGATAATTTCCCAGCGGACGGGCGTCCAATATCCCAGACGCCCGTTTGCTCACGGGAAAACTTAGAACAGAACAGGAATTTGCAGATAAAGGAAGGAAAAACGTCAGAAAAAACAGAAGATCTAACTTCAAGAAAAATACTAAGGAAAGTTTTAAACCTCAATTATCTACTTAACAACTACCTAAAACAATTATCAACTAAAAACAGGAATTTAAAACGGATTAAAACAGGAAAACGAAACAAAAACAAACAGAAAACAAAAAAAGAAAACGAAAATAAAAACTAGACAACCGTCCGGTTCCCCGGCAACGGCGCCAAAAACTTGTCACGGATTTTATCAACACAAAATAAACAAGTAATAATCCGGTTAACCTCAAGTATAAGGATCGTAGTATGGAGGCTAATGCCGGGTCGATCTTACGGGGAACTAAACGATTGTGGTTTCTAGTTTTTATCTAACTAACCTATGTCACGATTACTAAGCTAAATAACGGATAAAAATAAACAAATACTGCAAATTAAACTTTAACTAAAACGTAAAACTGGACAGAAGAGATGATCTAAAGCCAGGGAAGATACGGGCTGCGAACCAATTTAAACTAACTAATCTAAGATGCGGATAAAAGTAACTAACTAGACAAATTCAAGCTTTTAAGGATTTAAATCAAATTTGTAACGAGCAAACGAGGATTGATCCACCTATCCAACAAGCATTGATTCCCTATCTCGATTATAGTGTGGTTTTTATTTAGATTGTGATTCACCTTACCTAGACATGAACCCTAATTCCTTAGAAAGTTCATCTATCAATCTATTATCTTCCGATGTAAGATTAACGCGTTTAATAATCAAAGGTGCAAACTTTGTGTTTATAACCTAGTAATTAAACCTATTAACTTCCGTTATTATAGATTCAATTACTATTCTTATTCATGGTGATCTAGGGTTTATTAAGACTTCCATCAACAATAAACAATCAACACATGCATATCTTCCGATATAAAAGCAAATTAAACATGAATAAACATGAATAAGAAACAACCTTTATTAAAAACTCACAGGATAATCGAAGAAAACGAAATCAACAATTGTTGGACGGCTTCACAATACTCGTTTGATGAAGCTTTTAGCCTCTGAACATCCTCAGCAACTCAAATTTGCAGAAAAAGTACATAAAAAGTAACTAGTGTTTAATCTAAATTAAGAGCATAAAACTGGAATAAAAGATGAAAAACGCAGCCTAAAGCCGCCCCTAGGTTTAGGGTTTTGAATAATGTGTATTTTGTCTTTTGTGGAGAAAACAGCCGCTATATATAGATTTTAAAGTCGGTTCAGCAAAGTCGGTCGACGGACGCTCGTCCGCTCTTGTGAACGCCCGTCCAGTCTTCAATAATACTTGAATCGGGCTTCAGACGCCCGTTCGTCCAGCGTCCAAACTCTCTGAATCAAAGATGACACCACCGGACGCCCGTCTACTTTATCGAACGCCCGTCCACTCTGGACGGAGTCCTGGACGCTCGTTGATATGATCGATTTTGATTTATTGATCTTTATCTCTTCTATCTCTATCCCACTTCTTCATTATCTCTTTTATCATCAATTAGCTTGAACTTAATCAACCTTTGATCATCTTTTGAGCCTCCAACATGTATCTATAACACATAAAAACATCGCAAAATGTAATAATGCTCAAATAATCATAAAATCACAATTAAAACACATAAATCAACCTAGTTTGCGATTAACTCATTTAAAATATCATTTGCTCAATATATCCATTAAACCCTCGTTTCTTATGCAATTTAGTACAATTACGGGGAAAAATATCATAGAATATAGCGTTATAAATCGTATAAATTCACCCTTAACACGATGTTCTATGATTATTGAGTCGGACTGTTGTGCTAACTTAGTTAGTACGTATGTGACCAGTAAGTTATCGATTCCCACTATTCCTCATCCCCACCCTTATGAGTTGCAGAGGATAGTGATAGGGGTACGATGAATTACCCAACATGCATTGATTGCGTTCAAATTTAGTATATATGAAGATGAGGTGTTATGTGATGTATTTCCGATGCCCGAGAGCCATATTATACTTGGGAAACCATGGAAAACTTCTAGGAAGGTGGCATATAAGGACCCCATGGACAGATACACAGTATGCCATAAAGGGAAAAGGTTTAAACTTCTTCCGTTATCCCCTGAAGAGGCTCACAAAGATAAGGTTTGGGTCCCTAAAACCTTTGAGGAGCATGTAATGGAAAACAAAGCTCGTTTGAAACTTGAAACAAAAAAAGAAAAAGAATTGGTGGAATAGAAAAATGAAGAGATTGTTAACATTCGAGAGGAGGAGTTGAAAAATGATGACGATAAGAGTGTAGTAGTGGAGATGAAGATTGAGAATGAGCCAACATTAGCGGAGATTGTGGAGAAGAAAGTGGAGGAGGAAAATGAAGCTCCTATTTTAATAAATATGGGTTCGAGTTCGTCCTTGTTGTCTTTGCAGGTGCACGGCGATAATCCAATTGAGGAGAGCTCGTTGCCTATGGTGGTCCTTGATCGTGATCACATTAGTGGCAAGCATACTTATTCTGATCCATTTGCTGAGCTTATTGACACTTATTCGACCGGGACTTGCTATCATTATTATTTTGTTCCGTCACAGGAAGTTATCCACAGGTTTATTAAATCAATGTCCCACTATTATGATGATGCATTTTTTAAGCGTGACTATGAAACAAAGCATGCCACTGATGAGAATTTATTTATTGGACTCATATTTAATCCTGGTATTCGATTGGTGATCTTTTGTGTTTGTTCAAGTTTTGATGGTGATGGTGCTCAATTTTATGACGTCTTATTGATTCGAGGACGAATCCATTCCAACCGGGAGGGAATGATGTGATCCATGAAGGGCTTCAGAAGGAACAAAAATCATAAATCCATGGTGATGCAGAAAAGGCGCAATTATTTATGTTATTGGCCTGAATAACTGTTTTGCATTTATTTGAGTCATTAGTCCTTTATTATCCCACATTGATTAGATAGTCTTTTATTATTATTATTATTTTTATTTATTGTTATTTTGTCCCACATTGCTAAATTATCAATTGGCATTGGAGTATGTAGCCTATATAAAGGCATTTGGAGTCATTGTAAAAACAGAATTAAAATTTTGAATGAAATATTATTGAGTCTATTGACTTGGGTCACTTGTGAGTGAGGATCTCTTCGTTGTAGAGTTCCACCCTTTAAGAACTTATCAGCGCCTTGAGCAAGCGTTGTGGCGTTCTTGCCAACGTTCTTAGATTGGATTATCTAAGTTCGTTGTTTCGATCTCGTCTATTGATTCCCTTTAGAAGGTCTAGGGCAAATCCCGTTCCGGAATCGTATCACTGCTGGTCCAGGATAACGGCTGAGTGGAGTCTGCTGGTCCCGGTTAACGGCAGAGTGGAGTCTGCTGATTCACAGCAGACTAGATGAACACATCTAGGGTATTTTAGTCAATCAGCAAGTATTTAGTTATGGCGGCTAGGTCTAGGGTTTTGTGACTATAAATACCCATCTGTTGTAATTTGCAGCTTTTTTGAGTCTGTAATAATCTCTAATGATAATATAATCTCCTCTTTTCTACCCGTGGACTAGTCGGCATATTGCCGGAAACCACGTTAAATTCTGTGTTATTGTTTATTGGGTGATTTATGCTTTCTCGTTTATTCTTACTATATAAAGCGATTCTAGAAACAATAAGATCCCAAGGATACATCGCTTTAGCAACTGCAACTTCTGGGATATCAGCCTCCAACTTACCAGGCGGAAGAACTGCACACTCAAGATTCAAACTACCTATAGGTAATGAAGAAATAAAAATTCCCTATGTGAGTAAACAATCACGCCTTGCAAAACTCATACTCGGAACTATTAAAAGATTTAACAGGAACTGAAACACCTTTTGGGAATAAAATCGTTGTGTTTGGTGGAGATTTTAGGCAGGTACTCCTTATGGTTACTAATGTGACCAAACATGAACAAATAAACGCATGCCTATTAAGCTCTCCATTATGGCCCTTCTTCACTTGGCTCCAGCTATGCCAAAATATGCGAGCTATTGAAGATCATTTCTTTACTAATTTCCTACTACAGCTACGCAATGGCAGCATTCCTGAACATGAAGATTTCTTGGTAGGACAGACATATTGTTCCAGGTAAGAAGGTTGTTGTCTGATCCTTGTTGATCTTCTAGCAACATGAGGTACATGAATCATTTCCTATTGTTGCTGTTGTTATTGTGTAGGAACTGGATCAATTACTGGTGCAGCATGACCCATATTAAAAGTTGAATCCTCTATTGCATCAAGATATGGCACTGGTAAAGGAACAGCCTCTATAGAAGGACCTGTATCTGTAATGTGTAAAGGAAACAATGTTTCATAGAATTTGACATCCCTAGATGCAAAAATGTCTCTAGTAGACTTATCTAACAGTATGTGTCCTTTTGTATACTGAGGAATACCAATGTATATACATTCTCTAGCTCTAGGTTCAAACTTAGACCTATTATGTGCAGGAGTAGAGTCATATGCAAGGCCACCAAACACTTTCAAATCATCATATACAGGCATCTTATCATACAACAGTTGAAAAGGTGTTTTATTTTGTAATATTGGATAAGGTGTTAAATTAATCAAAGTGACAGCATGTGACACACAATAACCCCATTATTTCCAAGGCAAATTAGACTGATATTTTAAGGATCTAGCTACATTCATGATGTGTTGGTGCTTTCTTTCTACTATTCCATTCTGCTGATGGGTATCTACATAGGAAGTTTGATGTATAGCTCCATTTTCTTTATAAAACTCAGGGATATTAAACTCATGACCATTGTCAGTTCTTAACACCTTAATGTATTTATTAAACTGAACATATGCATATTGAAAAAAATATTTAATGAGTTCCCTTGCCTCAAATTTGCATTTCATCAAGTAAATCCATGTAAATCTAGAAATCATCAACAATAGTAAGAAAATAGGCTTGATTGTGTACTGTGGATTGTCTATATGGTCCCTATATATCAGCATGGACCAAATCAAAAATTCCATTAACAGAACTAGAACTTAAAGGAAAAGTACTTCTTTTGTGTTTAGCCGTATGGAAAATGTGACAAACAATATGTATAAAAGTAGGAACATTATTCAAATGTAAATCTACCAATCTCTTGTGAGAAAGGTGCCCTAGTCTATAATGCCAAAGTTGTTCATCAGAAATACTACTAGTAACAGCTAAAACTTTTGGCTTGTCAGCCAAAGCAGAACAGGCAGCATCCAGCATGTATAATCCATTAGTTTTAATAGCTGATCCAATCAAACTCCCAGCTTTCTTGTCCTGTTTTAAACACTTATTAAGCACAAATACTACAGACAATGCAGGATCAGTGGTAAGTTTAGCTAAAGATATCAAGTTAAACTTGAAATCAGGAATGCATAATACATTGTATAAGACTAATTCAGAATTTATATGTACCTGTCCTGTATGTGAGACCTTGACAGGGGAACCATTAGGTAAACCTACTAGCATATGGTTAACAGGTTTGGGATCAACTAGCAACCCAAGTCTATTAACTATGTGATCTATGGCTCCACTATCTATGACCCACACAACAGAAGAGTTAGAAAAACCTGATGTGTCTGTGGTAGGTGCAAAATTTTCTTTTAGGACAGTAGCTTGATTAGCCATATGTGTAAAACCATCTAATCTCTGTGAATCCAACAGCTTCATGAGTTGCTGATACTGTACTTTATTCAAGGTGAAAGACTCAGGGTCTTGTGCCACATCTGCACCAGAGGTTTCTTCAGTGACCAAGGTGTCTTCAGTGGCCTCCACTATATTGACCCTGCTTATTGGCTTAAAACCAGGAGGGTAACCATGTTTTTTGTAACATTTGTCAATAGTGTGACCAATGAGTCCACAGAAAGTACACTGTAGTTTTTTCTTGTCTTGATTATTCTTCTTATAGGCATTGTTAGAAGGTGCATTACTCCCAACTCCAGAATTGACAGTCTTATTGAAATTTGACCTTGTTGTGGAGGACCTGTAGTGGCATTGAAGGACCGGTTGTGCAGGATTTGATGAGACATCTGTGTTGTTTCATACTCTTTTTGTGCCTCAAGCTTCAAAGCCATGGCAAATACAGTGTTAAGATCAGGCACATGATGCATCAATTGTGCATGTGTCATAACTTGTGAATACCCATGATTCAGTACTTTCAAAAATCTAACTACTTTTTCTGTTTCAGCATACCCTGCAAACACCTTAAGTACATCACAGGTGCACATATGTTCACATTTACATGTAGGAGTTGGCCTCATAAGGTCTATCTCGTCCCAAAAGGTCTTTACCTTGGTAAAATAACTAGTTACATCCAAGGCTCCCTGTTTAACAGTATGAACTTCTTCCAACAAGTCTGAAACTCTAAACACATCCAACCTTGAAAACCTTGATTCAAGATCCAACCAAATGATCCTAACACTAGGTTTGTACATAATACTTTGTGTTATGGAAGGTATGACTGAATTAACTATCCAACCAGTAACAAACGCATTACATTGCTGCCATACCTGGAAATTAAGAGAATCTGCTAGTGGTTTTTTGATAGATCCATCTATAAAACCAATCTTGTTCTTAGTAATGAGTTGACTTTTCATTGACCAGCTCCATGGATGCCAATTTCTGTTGTTTAATGGCGGTTGTACCAAGATCAACGAAGGATTCTCGCTCGGATGAATATAGAACGGATTTCCATGCAAAATTGTTGATTCTGAGCCATTTCATAGGAATTTGACCAAGAACTCAGATACAACTACCAAGACAGTGTAGAAATCTTCAAAGAATTAAAGAATGAAAACTGCAATTCTTCAGAAAATTGAAGAAAACGAACGAAAAACAAAGGAAAACGAACGGAAGCATTGACAACGCTCTGATACCATGTAGAAGTTCAAGTTCTAATCATCAGATTTTGATGAACTTGACGAATTCTTAACTGAAAGTTTGAAAAAACAGAAAAGCGGGAAAATGGACATTTGAAGAAGAAGAAGACGAGTAACTTTTATTCAGTCGAATTGATTCTTCTGATTACATTATACAGGTATATATAGGTGTATCCTACAACTAATTACATCAATTGACAGTTACAACTGCCCCAACAACTTGTAACAACCTTCAACCGGTTTTGGTTGAAGGTGTTCGACTAAATGCCATTGAGACTTTAACTGCTATGTTGGTGTTGTATGTTGCTTCTGATCTCTAACTAGCATCATTACTTCCAATAGTAGTTGAGCGCGCCAGAAACCTACGACCGGCTTAGTGCATAGATTAGACGCATGCTTTGTTTTCTTTAGATTATTCCAGAACAAGTTTTGTAATGCTTTGGGGTTGCCTCCTTTGCTGGCCAATTTTAATAAAGTGATCTTTTCAAAGGAGAAAAAAATAGAAAAAGGACTCATTGTATACCTGTTATTGATGTCGATAACATGAAGAAATGGAAGGCCCCGTCGCAAATGCAGTTCAATAAAATACTGGGTTTCATAATCTCCTTCCAAGATTTGCAAACACATCGACATCGAATGACATCTCTAGCCGGAAGTCTGCTTAAAACATTAATGATTATTACATCATCGGAAATACATGTTCCTTTTTAGCCCTTTTTCTTGAGAACATAGTATGTTCTCAAACTATCACAAGAAATTCAATAAAAGAAAAGAAGGTAAAAAAACACTGGAAAATAAATGAAGTTCTCGTTTAAGGGGACACGGTGTATAGTAGGAGTATAAGAAATAATCAATTTTTAGTTTAGTCGATCCATTGAAACACCTCTTCTTATATACTAGCTAGTTATTGGTGCCTTTCAAGTGTAGTATGAAAGTTTTTAGGTGAGAAAAGCATGACTTTTTTTTTTAGGGGTGCATGACCTTCTAAATTGTTCAAAACATGTTTGTAGTTTGATGTCTTTTTATAGGCAAAACATGTCATTTCCGAGATGATGCATGTAAATCAGACATTACTTTTCGCATGCAGAGATATGTCTATTGGGTTGATCCCTGTTTTGCTGCGACAATATTTATCCGAATGACATTTCGAATGCAAATTAACAATCGGTTAAATATGGAAATTATGAAGAAAAAAAATCTAACACCTGAAACAAGACGTTCGACACATATTCAATGAACTAGTCTCACGGAACACGTTAGCCTCTTTGACAAGAATTTAAAATAGAAACTAAATAAAAAGGATATCGTAATGGAAGTTTGAAGAAGATTAAAACTAAAACATGCTCGGAGCCATAAATTATAGGAAACAACATTACATATACGGGTGATCAAACAATATTAATAATGAAGTCATACTACATAAAACATCTAAATCTCCATACAAAGGAAACAAATGTTGTTGCACGTACTACAATATCAATAAAACAAACTCCAAAATCATAGTGCAATCTCATAAAAAAGAAGAAACAAGAACTAATGGGAATGTCGCACAAGTCTTAATTATCCAAACCCCGTTAATTACATGAAAGACAAACTAATAACACATAATAAAACAACTTCCAAATCCAGCCTACAACTCCTCGTCATGCTCCTCCTCAATATCATCAAATTTCTGCTTGTCTTCTTGAGAAAAAGGGACAAAGAAAAAGGGGTGAGTTACGTCAATATGAATATGAATCTAGATAAACAAGTAATATTTAAACGGATAATAATAAGATAATTATAAATGCAATGTAAAGCAAGAAATATATATATATATATATGTATATATTTGTCAGTTTCATTTTTTTTGGTCTATAATTTTTACGAGTTAATTATTAAATGCATGATTGTAAACTGTACACTATATGGATGTGTGGAATGCTGACCCTATCCGAAGGTCATAAATCAAGGATACGTCGCACGATTCGCCTCACCAGTGGAAACAAGAAGAAAACAAAAAGGACATGAACATTACCATTTTTCAGAAGCTTGAAAACCAACTTAACCGGTACCGGCATAGCATTGCTTTCTGATTTTTTGAATGTTTTTAACTTACCTTCCTGCATTCAAATCAACCAGCAGTTACATTTAATTATAACTGAGATACATAAGGGAGAGAATATATATATGCCATTATTTTAAATTTCTACTGAGAAATATCAGAAAGAGAAATTAACACATGATCAAAGGCAAATTAATCAAATTAAGTGTGTCAGATCAGACCTTGAATTCCATGACCCAATCTGAAATCTGATCAGGTTCTATGTTGGCTTTAACGTAAGTCTTTTTATCATCGGTCATTATGTAGAGAAGAGGCACCTGATCGTCTCTAAGTGTAAGAAACTGCCATTAATCAAGTGCTAACCAAGTTAGTTAGTGTATAATAATTTTGACATAAATTAAATTATTAATATAATTAAATATCGATAAATAAAATTAATTAAAAGGTGCTAAATAACCTCGACATCACCGCTGATAGAATCGACATCAACAATTGAGAATCTTAACCCCTTTCCTTTATACTCTTTAGCAACTTCATGGAATTTGGCTTTTAAGTTATCAAGCTGCTGTTGTTGCTCTCCATGAGTTGAGTTTATGAACATTATAACCTATATATATATATAGGAATTTTAATAAAGGCTTGCATAATAAGATAAGATATCCGCCAGAAGGAAAAAAGAAATAACACCATGCATGCGCCATTCTAAATGTTTAATTAATGAAATATTAAAGTATATATATTATTACTCAGATTAAGTAGATTAGTAATTGGCAGATTAATTACATTGTTAATCACTTTAGAAAGATCGAGCATGCATGTGTTAACATATTTGCAGGACAGGGCATGCATATTACTTAATTTGTCTCTTAATTCTGAATCAAATTACCTACCTACATTTTAATGCATTCTTCATTCATGTTTTGACCGATCGAACCGTAAATATATACACTTACTTTCACAGAAAACAGTCCCAGCCTGCTACTAGATATGTACTGATTAATTACATTTTTCTACTTAACCTTAATGAAGAGATGTATTATCACTTAATTTTAATCGTACAATAGTATAATATTTCTATAAAAGTACAGGTGTTACAAAACTATATATATAAGTAATGTATCCAATTCATCAGAAAGATGAAACATGAGTACTCTGCATATATACCTTGGTGTCTGCACTGTCGAAAAACTTGAGCATGTATGGTCTGTTTCGTAAATCCTTGTCGTGTAAAGAGACGGTAGCTACACTTGATTGTTCGATGATGTTCTCCAGAAAATCCACATCAAAATCCTAAATTAATTACATATATATCCGGTTAATAAAGGGATATAGAGAAAACTACTAATAGAAGTGAAAATTTTCATTTATTCTTACCTGAAAATCAAGAAAAAGTTCATCAAAAGGCTTGAAAACCCTAACAGAAGGACCGGTCAATGATGAGTCCCCGAAAGGTAGGATTTTGGCATCGGAGGTATGGCGTATCTCGTACTCATACTCTGAATGCAATCTGTTGGCTACAGTCGTGAAGTTCTCATATTTTTCACCACAAAATTCAGGAAAAATCCCTACCTGCACGAAAAACCAAGTATTATTTATATTCCACGTAAATATATATGAGCAAGAACAAAGGCATATATAAACACGAGTACTTACAACGACAAACTTCTTGTCACCAACAAGAGCAGTAACTTCATCAGCAGATTTGAGTTCCGAGGTAGCAGGACGCTTTTCTTTCCTTACGAAATAAAGAATACCGTTTGCGTCAAGAGGTCCTTTGTAATTTTGAATGATATCTCCTCCATTCCTCGAGATCTTGATCGTGGGATGATTAAAGACTTTAAATACATCAGCAAGAAAATAACTCCTCAATTTTCTTGCATCAACTTTGGCAAAACTGACTGGAGGATCTTCTTTGCTTAGAATTTCAGCGGCTTTCTCAAACTGTGGATCAATAGGCCGGCACACTCTTTCAATAAATCGAAAATTGCAGAAAAGAACTTAAAAACATCAAAATTTATTACCTCTGGAGCAAACTTCTTGCAAAGGCCAGACCTGGAAATGGAATAATTAATTAGTATATTTGTGATGAGACGGAAAAAGGGTACAAATCCATTTCTATCGTACTAAAGTAGCGAAAAACATGGCAACATCTCGCCATAAAACGTGGTGGTGATAAATGACCGTTGATATATATATATATATATATATATATATATAGAATAAAAAGTAGAAAATAGGTCGGAGAAAAACAAGAATTTACCACGAGACATAAAAGTTGACAACCGTGATGAACTTGTTCTTGCCAACATAGTCAGTGAAATTAGTATCATCCAAAGATACGACGAACTCCTTCAATTTTGCACTACCTTCACCGCCAGAGGAAGCAGGAGAATTCGCATTTGAAAACACGAAGAAAGCAACACATAATAGCGATAACTTAAACAAGTTTAACGCCATTGTTCTGGAGCACAATTATTTTATTTTGGGAAGAAAAAGAATTCTACTGTTCTCGAGCAATATTATCTGAATTTGGCAAGAAAATGAATTGAAGCTACTGTACTGTGAGTTCCATTTCATTTTTCATGGGTTTTATATGGATTTATTAGAAGGAGCGTAGAATGGAAAGGGGTGGTAAGCATGGGAAATTGATTAGGTGAGAGTAGGTCTTTCAGTTAGATAAAGGTGACATGTGTTTTTCAAGGAATAAAGTTCTGCAAGACCTACAAACATACAAATAGCGTTAACTTCACTCTAAGTCCTACAAATCTTTTGTTATACAATTTAGTATAAATATATATAAACATTGCTATGATAAAAATTTAATCATACAATTTAGCTATTATAAAATTCACTACTCATACTAATAATAAAATCGCCGAAATTCATCAAGAAATAAATATTATGCATCGTAAAAATATGAATGAAATTACCGGCAAAAAGATTGAAGCAATTCACCAATCGAATCGACGTTTCGTTGTGTTCCAATTTTAAAATTACGGAAAAAACTATTGCTATTCTGAGGGAATTTGTGAAGAAAAATAAAATAAATCTACTCTAATAGGAAGGGAAAAAATTGTTGCAGAGAAAAGTAAAAATGTTGTGTGAGTCTGTGTTGAAATTCGACAAAATTGTTTCTATTTTTTATTTTATTTTTTATTTTTTAATGTTTATAAGCCAAAACCCGACTTGGGTAAAATATTTTCCGAAACAATTACCAAAAATCCCAAGAAAAAAAAAAAGAAAAAAAAAAGAACACGTCTGCTTCATTCCATGCTTTCTACCGGGCGTGGGGCCCCACTTTGACCAATAGGACTAATGAACAATGCAGCCTTCTCTTATCTGTTCTTTTTTATTTTTAATTTTTGATAAAATGAGGTGTGAGCCTCAAAAGGTGCAAGTCCACGCTTATATTGCCGAGAGAGAAAAGAAATTGAGGCAATGAGAAGGGCAGACGGCATATATCAAGCCTGAGCTTGGTTTTGATAAAAGATAAAAAAAAAATATAATTTTTATCTCGAATTTAATCTCACGCCATTTTCACTTTCAAGTTACGTTTTAGTCGATTCTCGTCACGTTACACTTCACGTCATGTCCTCCATAACGTTATATCTGCACCACATACTCAAACGAGACAAATGCTAATAAAATACATGCAATTCACTCAAAAATAAAGAGATTTCCGGACATAAACGTCTTTCGTCTCGTGATTCGATCTTTTGGTGAAAAGTGCCTGTAAAAACTACTAAACTACCCAAAACCACATCGAATAAGCCAATAGAGGTACAAAAGGCATAAAATTATAGTAAATTTGACACTCATCAACCTTCATTCTCAATTTTAAATTTTTGTCCATAAGGAAGATGAGGTGAGTGCGAAGGACATGATTAAAGTCCACTTCAGTGCAAATGCGAGCAAATTGAGCCCTTGTTCCAAACTGTGAATGCAAACCGATTTTAATCGGCTTATCAATTTTCTTGGCCAAGTCTGTGACGATGTCGGCTTTAAACATTTCATGGGGTATTTGACGAACTCCAATCCGGATTAAAGTAGATATTAGAAGATAAAGCCAAAAGATAAATAGATGGAGTCAAAAGAAGAAATAAATATGATATATGCAGATAAATTTGATTAAATTTAATCTATAGTGTTTATCTTAATTTTTTCAAATAAATTATAGTACTTTTACCTCTATTAGGATTTCCCTCCTATATAAAGGAACAACACTGTATCAATTTATCAATCAATCAGAAAAAACAGTTTCAATCTTCTATATTGTTTTGATTTTCTTTAGTATATATAGGTGATTTTCTTATTTGAAGGGATAAAAATGGCCTTCGTTTCAAAGCCGCAAGATAATGGCCCTAGATAACTCAAGGACCCTCTGTCAAAGCACCTTCATAGTCTTCTTTGTAGGTAAAACAATTTACATAATAGCCAAAGTTCACGTAAATGATCTGAATCGCACCATGTTTACACCATAGAGAATTCAATCGTTCTGAAGAATTTGATATGAAATGTTTATGTTAGACATGGTGCCCGAAAAGCAATATTGTATTATTTTTAATTAAATAAAATGATGTTTGTTATTAATCCTTTTTATTTATATATTTGTATATATTTAAATGTACATCACAGAAAATCCCAAATGGTTCATAATGTGACCATAATACTCGGTGCATAATAGTTATGTACAAGAAGATTGAGTTAATGGTGATACTCTTTAATGTTAAGTCCATGGTGAAATTGATTGAAGTTCGGGATCTTTCATTTAAAACAACACTAGTGCCCCAGAACACTTTATGTGTGGCCTCCTGATCCGGGCCGTCGATGTTGGACAACTTAGCGGCAGCACTTATATATGATTTGATCATGTAGGACTTGGACCGATTTGATTTGATAATCTCATGGCAATTCCGTAATGAGAGAATCTAATTAAATCACAAGATGACCATTTATGGATTAATCTTAATCCTGATGTGATTATAGACTCATGTCTATTTTAGGGTGGTGTTTGATGTGGCGTTAAAGTTAGCTCAGTGAAGCTTTCCCAAACACGTCAATGTTAGCATCATTCAAGAATAGGTAGCCGGGAATGTAAGTCACAAAGATGGAGTTCATTCTTTCCCGTGGAAAGTAGAAAAACGGTTCCCTTATTTGTTAATTCTGGAATTGATCGATCGGTCGAATTTATTATCTTGGATTATAAATATCGATCACTAGTGAATTAATGGTAGTTGAGGATAAGATGTTATGAAGGGATTAAATGGAAAATACCCGACTTCATATACAAATCGTCTATGGAGGGTTATTCATAGGTAATGGTTTTATCAGTGGACACTCGGTGTATATATATATATATATATATATATATATATATATATATATATATATATATATAGAGTAAATAATTCTATGATTGAAAGAGTGTAGTCCTAAATTTATGGTGGCATAATATCAGGATTAGTAAAGAGAATGATGTGATTGAATAGTTTGATCAGTTATTCGATTTATTGGAGCATTTGGTCTTACGTCCATGGTCGTCAGATTGGCTCCCCATATACGAGTTGAAATCGGTTCTAATTAATTGTCTGATTAAATAGAAAATCGTTTTCTATTTAATGGAATCTGCTATTTGTTATTTCTTTGATAAATAAAGATTTAAACTAGAAAATGGTTTTCTATTTTATACATGTGTGATGCGCTACTTATATATTACTCCCTCCGTCCCATAATATAAGGCCTTTTGGCCATTTTACACAGTTTAAGAAAACATAATAAATGAGTTGTTTTTTAATATTTCAATGCAAATATTGTATTATTTTCTGGGACTGGCTAATAATATTACATTGTTTAGTGTGAAAGTGAAAACAATACATTTAATATTGTATAAGGACTTATATTTTGGACACCATTAAAAAGCTAAAAAGACTTATATTACGGGACGGAGGGAGTAATTAAGTAGAAAATAGTTTTCTATTTAATTATATGTGTAATTTATTATTTATATGATAAATAAATAAAGATATGTACAAGATATTATTTATTTGATATATAATATAATAAGGAGATTCACTTTATTCTTTATTGGATAAATAATAACGAAATAAATTAGTTTTTTTTATATTTATTTTAAAGAAAATTGATTTGAGATAAACTCATAATATATTCAAATTAGGTTTGACCTAATATTTACAATATAAATTAGAAGAGTTAGTCATCTCCAAATACACAAGAAAACCAAGTGGGTTTTCACAAAAATGTGGCGCCTACTAACATCAAAATAGAAGAGAAAAACTACTTTTTTTTCTTACACTCCACAATTAAGGGAAAAACCTAGTTTTTCCTAGATGCATATTCAAGCCATTCAAGAACGGTGATTTAGACGTTCACCCGTCGTCATGGGAGATCCAATCTGGAAGATCTCAGCATCTACATAGTTCTTCATGATTGGTAACGATTTCTAATCTTCTTTTGCATAGTAGATTAAATAAATTTAATTCATGATAAACGTTTTTTTTTTCGTTTTTAACGGATTTTGAATCCGATTCCGCAGCGTGATTCAATAAGATTGAATCTTTGATAATCCAACCCGGATCTAGATTTTCAACATGTGGTATCAGAGCAAGGTTGTTGGTCAAATACGAAAAAGATGTGTTGAATTAAATTTAATAAAAGAGTGGGATTAGCGTTTTAATTTAAAGATGTGATTTTTGATTGATTAGATTATTAAAGATTTGCGGTTTATAACGAATAGTGAGAACTGCGCCAAAAGCGAGTTATTCAGAAAGGTTGTGGTCCATTTAGTGGATCCTCCCCCCCAAAACAAGATCATATTGAATAACAACTTCGAGGGAGATAGCATTGGGACATGCTATTACCTACGTATGGCTCTAACCCGGCTAGGATTAATAATGAGGCCAAGTAGGAACTTCTTCCTACCACCCACCCCCTATTTGACTAAGGACTTGAAGGGATAGACCAAACCATTGATTGGCCATTATCATTTTTGTGTTGGTCATTAAGTAACAAAAAAGAAAAATGATAAAAAAAAGTAAGAGTTTTGTTTTCAGTTATGTTCTAGAAAGGAGGAGGTCCACGCATGTTGGAGATGGTTGTTATAAAATTGATAGAACCTAAAATAAGGTGCGCTGGGACATTTCCCACGCGCCGAATAAAAGCAAAGGAAACAGAAATGAAACTGGGAAGGGATATCGAAAGTAGCCGGGGTTAGTATCATAAAAAGAAGAGCTGCCGGAGCCCTTGAAGGGGGATAATCAAAGAATTTTCTTTGGTAAAACAAAATGTCTCTCATTTCTCCTCAAATCGATTCCTATTTTTATATGAGATGGATTGTACGCTCCCGGTTTTATTTATTATGTTTTTTTTTTAAAAGATGTAAATAGAAAAAGGTTGTATTTTTCTTCTCATGATGAAGGTTTACTGTTCGAGCCTTGCAAGGAGCTTTTCTTTTCTTCTTTCTTTTCAGATGCAACGGAGAAGGATAGAGACTGAAACCATTGGAGCGATCACGCTGGCGTATCAGGGAAGAGATGCGCATGTATTTGACTAAATTACGCTTCTGTTGATTTATTAGAAAATTGCATTTTACCCGATTGTTGGGTATAGAAAATTTTATGTAATAGATTAGGTCGGGGCACCAGTCCAGTCCATCTCATATTTTCTCTTATGCGCGTGCTTACTTAGTATTTATTTTTATTTTCGTGCTAGATGTATGATAGGATTATATGTGATATATTATCATGCACAATTAGATCCCACTATTTGCATACCATACATGTAGATTTGTATGTAAGATCCCACATATGAATTTTTGACCGAAAAATTATCGGAATATTGATGTCATGACAAATGTTGTCAGATTGACGGCTATGGCTTCCGTTAGATTTTCTGTCGTATAAAATTCATAAATTTTGTATATGATACAAGTTTGATTTAAAAATTAAATTAATATTAATTATTTTCTTATTTAGGTTACATAAATTTATCATCTAAAATTTTAGAAGTTTAAATTCATGGTAAATGTTACCGACGGATTAATAAAATTTCAAATGTTGAAATTTAGGGATTAAACCAATTAACCTATATAGATTAAATAATTAATAACGTGATTTTTCTAATGGCTAGAAACATGATACAAGATTAAATTAAATAACTTGGGCCAAGTTACGTATAGTTTTTCTAATATGTCAAGATAAGAACAATGTTCATTCGTAAATGTTACGATGTAGTCTTCAATTCAGGTGTATGTGAAGTTAGACATGAATACTCTAGGCAGACTTTCATTGTTAATGGCCACAGGCTGAAACATTACCTAGAGCACAAGTATAACCCTGAATTGAAAGTCTTTACGTTGACAAAGCCAGAATATGAGTAAAGGAGCCCTAAAAGTACAGTTGAGCTGACGACTATAAACTCAGAACTATTTCTAAAAACCCTTATTTATTCATTTTGTTTATTTAGTTATTTTGAGTCAATAAAGTAGCATGACAATCTCAAGGTTTTTTTCATCACATATATCTTTAGCTATCTGGCTAGGGATATATGTGGTTTTTTCCTTCATGATTCTCATGTGATACCCTCGTAAAAGTTTTCGCGTCTTGCTTAGGCCAATAACAGAATAAAGTGGCTTAAACAGTTTTTGCGCATTCTTCCGGTATGCACAATTACCGCCACCTTATTTTCTTGTTTCCGTTCACATGTTACTCATAGTTTTTGGAAGAATTTTGGAAAACAGGTAACAACTTGGAAGAGGAATGACCTAAGAGCTAATGATTCTGCTCCAGGATTCGTTTTGACTCAGCCGACATTTCCAGAGCTAAGTACCTTTTCTTTTCTTTATTATTAGTCATTGGGGACAATGTCTATAATAAGTGAGGGGTAGGCGTCTTAGTTGGGTAGTCGAAGAAAGGAATAATTTTAAAAGTTTTTAGCTTGCTTATTGCACGTTTTCGAGTAAGGAATCGGTGGAAATGGACCCCAAGTTCAATTTGAAGTGAGCTATAACATATTCAATTTAGTATGGAAGAACGAGTATATATTATGTTGCGTGAAGTAGTAACTTATTAATTATTATTCTATCATTGAACTCAATATTTGAGAACATAATCTGAGTGAGAAATGTTTAAGATTAGATGATAAATCTTTTTAACCGGGAATCATTATTTGTCTGTCTATATACTTTAACAAATTGTTGTAAGACAAGGGAAGCAACTTGAATGCCAAAAGAGGTGACCGGGACAAACGGGCTTGTGAGAGAAAGAGAAAAAATTGAGGAAATTTGCCCCAAAAAAAAAAGAAGAAAAAATACGCAATAAAGGCAGTGAGGGAAGCGAACTCGTGTAAAAAGGGCACGACCATCGCATAAAAAGAAACAAATGAGGACTTAAGATCGATGCTCAGTCCCCGAGTCCACCCGACCCGATTAAGGTATCATGTTGTGTAACCAAGTTTGAAAGCAAGAGGAGCGAGTGTATGAGCATGTAAGTTAAGATTGTGTGGTTAATACAACTTGATTCTCCTCACGAACACTAACACGACTGATTCATCACACGACACATTGATGCATGATAAGTAGTGATTAATGGGGAGCTTATGGATTGTGGCTTGATGTATGTTTCTGCCGGAAATCTTTATTGAATATGTGGTAGTTGATGGGGATTGCTCTTGGAGGTACATTCCGCCTTGATACTCCGCTCGCGGACGCGCAAAAGGCTAGTGGGGGGTAGTTCATGACAGTTAAAATAGTCTATCCTAAGGCATCAATATTCTATCCATTATGAGCTAAAAATTGTTGTTTCGACCTATAAATATGAACCATTTGAGTTGAATATCATATGTCGGGTTCGTGAGTCGAGAAATCTGCACTTACATTTATTTTCCCTATTTCGATATTATTTCGTGTATTATTTGATTATTTTCAGGATACGAAATATTGGGCTGAACAACATGGACGAATCTGGAGTGGACTGAATGAAAAGAATGGGCCTAGGTATTCCAGAACATTCCAAGTTAAGTCGGCTGAAGAAAAAGGTCAAAAATACCCTCGGTTTACCGAGAGGCGGTGCCGACTTACCGAGGCTCCAGATCCTTCCAAAACACATTTTCATGGACGAGGAGTAGAACTAGGTGTTTCTAAGTCGGTTTATGTACCTATAAATAGGAGGCTTCGCCTCAGAACGCAATGTACCTAAATTATTCAAGGAAATTCATGCAATAAAAGTTTTTGTTCTTTATTTTATTTATTTTATGATTTCTGGTTGGAGAGACGACGGAGTCGCCGCCTAGGGAGAGATCCGAAGGAGATCTATGCTCATCTTCGAGGGTATGATTTTTTGTCTTTTCCAAGATGTAGATCTATCATTGTTCTATTCGACTAGTATGGTTTAATTGCTTATTTGGTTTAATTATGTAATAGTTAGTTTATTTTACCCCATGTGTTATAGATCTGATTCGTTGGTGAAGAAATAATGGAATAGTAGTTGCATTCTTCAGATATGCGACGGTCTATATCGCTAGATCTGAATACCTAGTAAATTACTAATTCATGATAATCGGCTCCAGCTACGTTGATCGATAGAATAATTTACATGTTTTTAGCCTGATCAACTATTTGCATGTCATCGTAAACTAGCATGAAATACGAATAGTGAAGTGCTATGTTTGGACACTATCTAGAATGGACTTTAGGAACGTGCTAATCAATGTAGACATCTCTGTCTAGGAGGGTTTGCGGTATGAGTTAGCTCTCAATATCGACAACTCTAGTTCTTTATGCGTATGGGCTATTACCGACCAATTAAGGAGGGTAACTTGCATATAGATTGTCTACTACCATTGTCGGAGTAGATAGGGTTAGGAGTTGCACCCGTAGCTGAACAATGAATAAATTCATCAATGGGGAGGACTGTTGCATGTGTGGGGGGAATAAATAATTGCTCATAATTGAACTAATACATTAGAAACTCATTTTTGCTTCGTGTGAACGAGCATAACCTTGTTAATTTGAGGCACCAAATTTACTACCGTTTATATTATAGTTGGTCATAGACCATATTCGTGACAAGCTCAATCTTGATAATTAGACATTCTTACGAGTCTCTGTAGGACCATCATAAATGTAATGCCGGATGTTCATAGTCCATGAAGAATCATGAGCAAGTATGAAAGTAAATCTGGTGAAATTCGAGAACATTCTTAAACAAGTTAAGGATGGTTTCCTAGTTTATCGAAACTTGGAAGCGAATAAATATATTTATACAGATGTATATCTAGAGTCTTATGAAGGCGAGTGGGAGCTACAGTCTGGGTTTGCAGTCACTTTGATTAAGTGATACAGTGAGCTGGAAATGTTCAGGCTATGGGTCACTGTAAATTCTACAACTGAGCCAAAACACAGTAGTGCCTTGGAGGCGCAGCGGGAGCAGTACATGGATCTAGAAACTTCATTCCTGAGCCTTGTATGGTTCTTCCACCTTTTCTATATAGCTAATATAGTAAGTGGATTTATTTCTTGGAGCAAGGACCAAGGTCTCGTCGGAGATTCATGTGTGTGTTGAGGCGGTTCCTTTTGACTTGGTCATTTGGAACAAGATATGAAGATAGTCTGAGTCCCCACGGATAGCGATCCGTTCATGGCTAGGGCTAGTTGCGAGTATTGCATGAGATTCTTGTGTTTCAACTTGGTCTTGTGTGTGCGAGTGATTGGCTTTAGGCCAAGTGGGGGATTGTTGAAATAGTGTCCTAATCCCAATCGGGTTGGACCGGATCCGACCGGGTCGGATCATTTCTACTATTTCTTTATGTCTATACACATATTAAATGGCTTTTCTATTGTCATATATTTATTCTTTTAAAGAACCAATTGTGAATTTTTATATGATAACGTCTTTAGTATTAAACTGTGAAAGTGAAACCATGATTGATGATTATGGTTGATGAGCTCTCTAATCACTTTAATAATTTTGATACTTAAATGTCTCTAGGCTGATGTACTATTAAACAGGGCATTGATAGTATAAACAGGCTAGCACATATTAGATGTCTTCTGTCTTTAAGGGCATGGATAGATCTCGTCTATCGAAGTGTGGAGACACTTGGACTGTACGTGGACGTGTATCAGAGAATGCGTACGTTAGACTGACCCACTTACACGGTTAAGTGTCACACTATATGGCGGTTGTGTAATTATCCTTAGGACCGGGGTCTTCATGGCATCACGGTGTGGATTGTCATGCTTTGACACTATTGAGGTTTCCCCTAGCCACGGGGCGATCATGCGGTAGTGATTGAGTGTGATACTGAAGCATACGGAGTATACATGTTTTGGTCGTGTGGGAATCGCGTACCTTATCAGTAGTGTGAATATCCAAAAGGGCCTTCTTATAAGGAATGTCTTACTCTCGTGAATCTTTGCAAAGTGGAAGTAAATGAGTTACTTCGAGAGAGCTTGATGTCCAGATTATAAGATACGGTCGTGGATGTTTTGACAATCGACTAACCACTGTATGTATATTATTACAGCGATAGGATTGTAAGTTACACGGTAACTGTTTCACATGAAAGGTAGTAGTCATTGCATTTGACTCTTCCGATGATTGGGGGTCACGGTGTGTTGCTAGACGCTATCCCGTGATCGTTAGGCATGAAGGGTGTGGTGGATTTTTGTGAATGAAACAAAAAGACAAGAAATAAAAATCCGGTTAGTCGCTCCAAGTGCAAAGCTTGTAGTAAAGCGGTTATTCCGGGTCGATCCCACGAGGAACGTGAGGTTGAATGTGTTTTTAAGTTTAGGCCAAGAGTGTCACAAAACTAACTATTTTAGGTTTATCAAATAATGGGGAGAAAGGCAGACGAACAAGGATCCGCAATTCAAGAAATCAGTAAAGGCTTCTAATTTCCTATACATGCAAATCAACTAAAGGCCAAGATTAACCTATACCCAATGCAAATTACTAATTTCTTAGATAATTTGTTTATCAACTTTTATCAAAGATATTCTCAAGCACGATAGGCATAAATTCTTTCGAATCTATTATCTAGGTTAACAATTTGATAACTTTCGTTTTTAGACAAATTGATTGATCTGAATACTATTGCGGTGATCTAGAGTTCATTCAACTATCATCAAACGAATATCACAGGCTTTATCTATCGATATCAAGCGCAAAATAAACGCAATAGAAATCGAACCTTTTGTTGATTGCCAACGCAGAAGAAAAATAAGAAAACCAAAACACCTCTTTGAATTGCTTCACCCGTTCGTCCAACCCAAGAGTTTAGCTACTCATAATAATCTTGAAATCAAAAAGTTGTTTTGATTGCATAAAAACCAAAAAAAACAGAAAGAACAAAGCTGCTGCTTTACAAGATGAATTTCGACTCTCTCCAATGTCTATCCTAGGGTTTGGGGCGCTGCTGCTTAAATAGGAAAATAAGTCGGCTAGGTCAAAACTAGGTCGGTTGCTCGTTCAGTCGGCGTTGGACGCCCGTCCGGTCTGCCTGGACGCTCGTCTGGTATGCTCTGAACTTTGAGTCGGGCCGAGTCTTCTTCAGACGCCCGTCCGTGCCAGCGTCCACCCTGCGTCCAAACTTCCTGAATGTAACATATCTACTCTGGACGCCCGTCCATCTGATCAGACATGGACGCTCGTTCAGCTCAGATGAACGCTAGTCCAGCTTCGTTCAAGACTTGATAATTCCATCTTTATCTTCTTTTCTTCTCTATCCAATTCACCATTATCTCTTTTAACTTGAATTAGCTCGAAATTCATCAACATTTGATCATCAATTGAGCCACATAATTGTACCTACATGACATCAAAAACACCGCAAAGCATAACATAATTCTAATAAACATAAAATCATAATTAAAACATATAAATTCACCAACTTTGCGATTAACTCATTAAAAATGTCATTTGCTCAATAATTCCATTTAAACACGTGATTTCCATGCAATTCATACGAATGTGGGGGAAAACATTATAGAATATAGCGTTATAAAACACGTAAATTCACCCTTAACAACTCCCCCACACTTAAACTTTGCTCGTCCCGAGCAAAACAAAACAAGATAAAGGCTCGGAAAGAATATAGACATCTCAACACATATACCATATAGCCAATAAATTAGAAGTTCACCACCGTGTGTGCAAAGCCATAGAAAATTTCCACTAAATCCAAACTTGAATAATTCAAAGTAAAACTAGCTAACACCCCCTCTAAACTAGCAATAAGTGACACTCATAAGGTGCACCCTACAAACGTGAAATATCCCAAAAAGAATGATCGAATATATCTAGGGCCTTTCTGAAATACTCAGAGGATAATCCCTACAGCATATCTGTCAGTTTCTACTGGGGATAAGATATACGATAACTTAGTCTTATATTCATTTCACATCAATTGTCAAGTTGATCTAACCATTTCACTTTAAACACACATTAGGGTAAGCTATTGCCCTCATAGCAGACTAGGACATTTCGAGATAATCCCCTACCTTACTCCAATCATAAGGCAGCTTTTCCTAACTGTCGTGAGCTCTTAGTCATCATAGTGGTATAGGACTTACGTGGTAAACCCTACCGCACCCAAATCATCGACTAGCTTCCGACACACACGATAGATTCATTTAATTATTCAACTTCTCATTTGACATTAGTTACGTGTTACTTATCACATTCAAACATCTAGATATTCACAGTATCTCATACTTTGGAACTAAATACAAACTATCATAGATCTCAAGATATATACGTAGCACTAAGCACATGACTTATAAGAAAATCAGAAATCACTAGTCAAAAAGGGGGTATAGCTGTATAAATTAGCTCGTCATTCACTATGGCTCGTGAAAAATAGTGTCGGGTGAGACATCTAAATTACCAAACATATGATATATAGCATCAATGACTATTAAAACCGAACAAAAAGTATGCATTGCTTACTCGGGACGAAACAAAAATTTTGAAAAATTAGCTCATTTTAGCATAGAATCATAACGAATTAAGCAAATGATATAGGTACATATCAAAACATCCCCTTACTACTCCCCCACACTTAAACCACAACATGTCCTCAGGTTGTGCAGAATTAAAAGGAAAAGATAAAGAACTTAGCTGATTGTAATTCGAATGGGGAAATTCTGGAAGTGTTGCAACTCAAATCCAGAATTGCCTGACGAAATCAGTAGACTGTGGACCATCCACCGGAAAACTGATATCCTCTGAAACTCACAATTACTATCGCAATTATCCTGCACACTCAAAAAACACGACAAGATCTCGGGGAACATAGGGGGACATAACATGGTACAATGAAGAAAAAGAGAATGATAAAGTGAAATCGAATCAACCGACAAGCAGAGTCAACAATTACCCTAATTAGACCTAAACGAAACAAATAAATCAAAGAAAAGAACAAAACGAAAATAACTAAAACAAATAAAGATATCTAGGTTGCCCCCTAGTGGCGCTTTTGGTTAATGTCGTTAGCTCGACATTCAATTCAGGTTTAACCCGGGTCGGGCCACTTTGGCTTTTTGCCGGTCATCCTATCAACAGAATTCTTAACATAGTTATGACTACAGAAACAGTAGTGCAAACTCGGGATCCGACCCACCCATTTTTCCCAGGCCTGTTTGATCTTCTTTCTGACTGGGGCTCTTTTCCGTGCTTTATTTCTCTTCAAATCCACTTCCTTCCAATATTGTTCCATGTCCCAGCTTCCGGCAAAAACTTCAGCTGGTGATTCAGCACTATCATCAGAAAATAGGTTTGGGGAGAACTCATCGCAATCATCGACTCCTGAAGTGAGACAACCAAGCAAATCAAGGAATTTAACTATCTCGGGTGATTCCTTCGGTTGGCCAATGTAGTGTTTGCATCGTTGACCATTGACCTTGAAAGGCTGATCACCAATCCCCCTCAGTTCCAAAACGCCGCTAGGAAAGACAGACAGGACCTCAAATGGACCGGACCAACGCGTCCTTAGCTTTCCGGGGAAAAGATGCAGCCTGGAATTGTATAACAGTACCAGCTCGCCTGCATGAAACTCCCTTTTCTTGATCTTTTTATCATGAAGAAATTTCATCCTTTCCTTGCTTATCCGTGAACTCTCATAAGCCTGGAGCCTGAACTCGTCTAATTCATGTATCTGCTGGAGCCTACGTTCTCCACAAGCTTGAGAGTCGAAGTTTAGGAACTTAGTTGCCCAATAAGCTCTATGCTCTAATTCTACTGGCAAATGACATGGCTTTCCATAAACCATTTGGTATGGTGATGTACCCATAGGATTTTTGTATGCGGTCCTGTAAGCCCACAGTACATCATCCAGCTTCAGACTCCAATCCTTTCTATGGGAGTTGACCGTTTTCTCGAGGATTTTCTTTATACTCTGATTACTACGCTCAACTTGCCCACTGGTCATAGGGTGATATGGTGTGCCACTCTTATGCTTAACACCATACTTAGCTAACAGGCTATCCAGGGGTTTATTAATGAAGTGTGACCCTTCATCGCTGATCAGAGCTCTAGGGCAGCCAAACCTCACGAAAATGTTCTTCTTCAGAAATTTCATTACCGTTTTATGATCATTCGGTGGAGTTGCGACAGCTTCTACCCATTTAGATACGTAGTCTACACAGACCAGAATGTATTTATTTCCGCATGAAGATGGAAATGGTCCCATAAAGTCAATGCCCCATACGTCAAACACTTCACACTCCAAAATGGGTTTAAGCGGCATATCATATCGCTTGGTCAAAGTGCCGGTTCTCTGGCACCTATCACAGCCTTGGCAGAAAGCTTCAGTATCTTTAAAGATTCTGGGCCGGGAGTGTGGACATCCATATTCATAACGCACTCGAAGGGATAATAAAGATCAATGTCCTGGGGATCTTCCTCAGCTACTGGCAATACTCTCGAAATATGGTCCGCTACGGTGTTCTCACTACCCCGTATATCCTTGATGTGAACATCGAATTCTTGTAGTGTAAGAATCCACCTCAGCAGTCTCGGTTTAGCATCCTTCTTGTTCATCAAGTAACGCAAACCTGCATGACCAGTCCATACAATCACCTTGGCACCAAGCAAATAGCTGCGGAACTTATCCATGGAAAACACAACCGCTAACAGTTCCTTTTCCGTAGTGGTATAGTTTGCTTGGGCTGGATTCAAGGTATGACTTGCGTAGGAAATAGGTTGGAATTTACCATTAATCCTTTGCCCCAATACAGCACCAACAACGTAATTGGAGGCATCACACATTAGTTCAAATGGTATGTTCCAATCCGGAGAGATCAGGATAGGGGCAGAGGTCAAACGCTGTTTTAGCTCTTTGAAGGCACTTTGACAGTCATTATCGAAATTGAAAGTGACGTCATCTTTCAATAAGGTTGATAAAGGTTTAGATATTTTTGAAAAATCTTTTATAAATCTCCTATAGAACCCCACATGACCAAGGAAACTTCTTACTTCTTTCGTGTTTCTGGGGTAATTCATCTTTTCAATAGCTTCTATCTTAGCTTTATCAACCTCTATGCCTTTAGCGGAAATCTTGTGACCTAAAACAATCCCTTCGGTCACCATAAGATGGCACTTCTCCCAGTTGAGAATCAAGTTCTTCTCCACACACCTCTGCAGTACTTTGTCTAGATTTTCAAGACAGTCCGTAAACGATGTGCCAAACACCGAGAAGTCGTCCATGAACACCTCCATGCATTTCTCGATAAGTCCATCAAAGATAGCCAACATACATCTCTGAAATGTGGCTGGCGCATTACAAAGTCCAAAGGGCATTCGCCTATAAGCGAAAGTACCATAGGGGCAGGTGAAGGTCGTTTTCTCTTGATCTACTGGGTCAATAGGGATTTGGAAATAACCTGAATAACCGTCCAGAAAACACTAGAAAGCATGCCCCGCCAAACGTTCCAACATTTGGTCTATGAAGGGGAGAGGGAAATGGTCTTTTAAGGTCACCTCGTTTAGCTTCCTATAGTCTATACAGACTCTGTACCCAGTGACTAATCTAACAGCTACCTCTTCACCTTTGTCATTCTTTTCATTGGTAATACCTCCCTTTTTAGGTACTACCTGAGTGGGGGACACCCAATCGCTATCAGCTATCACATAAATGATCCCCATATCCAACAGCTTAATGATCTCTTTCTTCACCACTTCCTGCATGTGTGGGTTTAAACGTCTCTGCGGTTGTCTTATACTCTTTGCACCTTCTTCGGTTCTAATCTTATGCATACAGACGTCTGGAGATATTCCTCTTATATCACCTACCTGCCAACCGAAGGCTTTCGCATTTTTCTTTAGAACGTCAATTAACTCAGCTTCTTCTTCTGCTGACAGTGTAGAGGAGATAATCAGAGGTAAGTGCTTACCTTCTCTCAAGAAGATATACTTCAGATGCTGAGGTAGAGGTTTTAGAACAAGGTCCTCAGGAGGTTCCTCTAAACTGGTTTTGGCTTCTCCTCGTTTTAGATCTTCCTCGCTGATAGGGTCAAAAACTCTTGCCTCAAGCAAATCGACTTCTTCTGAGGGGGAAAGAGTCCTTTCACAGAGCACTGTGTCCTCTTCAACAAGCTCTTCTCCATAGGCAGCCTCTAGCTCGTCCAGAGTGTAGTCTGTGAAATCGTTTGACGTCTCAATCACAAAACCGGAGGGGTTTTCGGAAGGTGCTCTGAGAGCTTTAACTACACTGTAGCGTACTTCCTCATCCCCAACACGTAAAGTGACAAATCATGCATCGCAATCTATAGAGGCTCTGGCAGTGGATAGGAAAGGTCGTCCCAGGAGGAGGGGGGTATCTTCTTCTTTAGTGTCCAAGACGTACCAATCCACAGGAAATGTAAATTTGTCTACTTGGACCGGAAGGTCTCTAAGTACTCCGTCGGCTCTCTTGAAAGATCTATCTGCAAGTTGGATACTTATGGGGGTAGGCTCCAATAGATGGTCAAGGTGTAGTCTCTTGCAGACAGATAGAGACATCAAACTAAAGGATACTCCTAAATCACACAGAGAATTTGGGAAGCTTAAATCCTTGATCTTCAGAGTTAAAACAAATTTTCCGGGATCACTGCGCTTTTTAGGAATTTCTCCGTCAACGATAGCGGAGCATTCCTCTCCCAATCTTTTCTCCATTTCGCCCAACTTCTTCTTTGAAGAAACAACATCCTTCACAAACTTGGCATACTTAGGCATCTCAACCAACACTTCAGATAAAGGCAAATTTACTTGGGTGTTTCTTAGTAGGTTGAGTACCTTCTCGTACTTCCTGTCTTCAGATAATGAAATGTTTTGCTTTCTTGGCGGAAATGGGAGCTTATTCAGTTCTTCTTCGGAGAAGACTCTCCCGGGGGAGGAAGCTCTTATAGCTTTGTCCTCAAGATCTTTCCACCTCACCACTTTTTCAGTCTTTTTACTCGTCGGGGGATCATCCGCCTGAGTGACTTTCTCAGGTTCATCATTTTGGTTTTCAATCACCCGAAATCTTTTTCCAGCTTCATTCTCATTTTCATCTTTCTCTTCATCCAGGTCAGGGGACTGCGATTCTTCCCCTCCTACCGAATCAGGGGTAGGAGGGTTTACTCGTTTCCCTGGTTCTGTCTGTAACTAGGGTGTTGTTGCAATTGTGTACCAGACCTCAGATTCATAGCATTTGACTCCTCTTGTCCATAGGGGGTAATGGGTGCGAGCTCGGCACAGTGGTTTGTTCTTGCTTCAGCTTGGGCTGCATGCCCACTTTTAGGGTTTTTTTCTGTAAAACTAGGTAGCTGACCTTGAGGTCTGGCAGCTAATTGTTCAGCTAGCTGTCCTAACTGTCTTTCTAAGTTCTTCATCGTCCTCTGTTGCTCTTCATACTCTGCCCGTGTAGGGGTAGTACCATAAGTTGAGGAATCCGGATTAGGGCGGTTTTGCTGTGAGTTGTGATTAGTGGGCCAGGTTGGATTTGTTTTCGGTTGAGAATTTGAACTTTGACTCGAGTTGGGGTTCTGGTAGTAGGCATTGCGAGTGGTATTCTGTCCCGAATTTTGATTGTAGCCCGAATTCTGAGAGCGGTTTTGGTCATAACCTTGATTCTGAGCATAATTTCTATTCTGGTTGTAGTTCGACCTTGAGAGTTATTCTGGTTTGAAAATCTCTGGTTTTGCGGGCCAGAAGAATTGTTTCTCTCATTTCCACCATTCAAGGGGCATGTTGCAGAAATGTGACCTCTAAGCCCACATGTATAGCAGTTCACCGAATCATACTGCCTCGTTTGTTGGGCAGCATTGGCTTGAAAGGTGGGGATAGGAGTGTACTGACAATGGTCACTGATGTGACCAGTCTGATAACAGTTATCACAAGAGAATACTTGTGCGTTCTGTTGGAGAGAGGGCTGATTTTGATTTTTAGTCATGGTCAAAGCAGAAAGTTGAGCCTGCAGGGCTGCAATCATTTGACCATGATTCTGGTTGTTGACTTCTTCGATTTTAGGTGCAGCAGGGGCCGTTGGTGATTGATACGTAGGTGCATAGTTGTACCTAGCTATATCTTCAAATAAATCCCACCCTTGCTGTGGGGTTTTCTTCAAGAAGACTCCTCCAGATGAGGAGTTGACCATCCCTTTAGTGGACTCATTTAGACCACTGAAGAAAGTATGGACCTTTCTCTGCAAATCCATTCCATGATGGGGGCACTTGTTCAACAAAATTTTGAAACGCTTCCATGCTTCAAAGAAAGATTCATCACTCAGTTGATGAAAATTTGAGATCTCGTTAAGACATTGAGCTGTCTTAGACGGAGGAAAATATTGGGCCAAAAATTGACTTTCGAGCTGGGCCCAAGTTTGGATAGATTCAGAAGGAAGAGATTTAAACCATTCCATTGCTTCTCCACGGAGTGAAAATGGAAATAGTTTCAGCTTAATGATGTCTTGACTGACATCCTTAATGCGAGTAGTGTCGCATATACCCAGAAATACATAAAGATGCGTGTAGGGGTTCTCAGATTGATACCCATAGAAAGTTGATGCATGCTGCACCATCTGGATGAGAGCCGGTCTTATCTCAAACGGGGCTGTATCGGTAGGGATAACCACAGCCGAGCGAATGTTCACATCACCGGGAGTGGCATAGTCTGCCAGGGTGCGGTTGGCTTGAGCCATTGAAACAATAGTTTCTTCCTCAAAGAAAAGGTTGGAGAAGAAATTATCTTCAGAAGAGTTTTCACTCGAACTCTCTTCGACTTCCTCTTCGGGAATCGGAATGGGCTCGGGAACTTTTCGTTTACGGTTTACTCGAACTACGTCTCGTTCAAGCTCAGGCTCAAAAATTAACTGTCCTTGTTTACTTCGTGTTTGCATACGACGAACTAAAACTAAGGAGAGAAAAAGAAGAAAGGAGTCAGGAAGACAGACGGGCGTCTAGAAGTCCAAACGTTCGTCCGGTTAGTCGAAGAACTGGACGGACGTCCAGAGTGGATGGACGCTCGTCCGAAAAATAATAAAAAGAGAAACGGTTCAGAGAAAAGAAGCTATTCGATTCAGTAACGAATGATCTACCTAAACCTATGCTAAAAACACATAAAACCGTGCCAGTTCCCCGGCAACGGCGCCAAAAACTTGTGGTGGATTTTTGTGAATGAAACAAAAAGACAAGAAATAAAAATCCGGTTAGTCGCTCCAAGTGCAAAGCTTGTAGTAAAGCGGTTATTCCGGGTCGATCCCACGAGGAACGTGAGGTTGAATGTGTTTTTAAGTTTAGGCCAAAAGTGTCACAAAACTAACTATTTTAGGTTTATCAAATAATGGGGAGAAAGGCAGACGAACAAGGATCCGCAATTCAAGAAAGCAGTAAAGGCTTCTAATTTCCTATACATGCAAATCAACTAAAGGCCAAGATTAACCTATACCCAATGCAAATTACTAATTTCTTAGATAATTTGTTTATCAACTTTTATCAAAGATTGAATCTTCAAGCACGATAGGCATAAATTCTTTCGAATCTATTATCTAGGTTAACAATTTGATAACTTTCGTTTTTAGACAAATTGATTGATCTGAATACTATTGCGGTGATCTAGAGTTCATTCAACTATCATCAAACGAATATCACAGGCTTTATCTATCGATATCAAGCGCAAAATAAACGCAATAGAAATCGAACCTTTTGTTGATTGCCAACGCAGAAGAAAAATAAGAAAACCAAAACACCTCTTTGAATTGCTTCACCCGTTCGTCCAACCCAAGAGTTTAGCTACTCATAATAATCTTGAAATCAAAAAGTTGTTTTGATTGCATAAAAACCAAAAAAAAACAGAAAGAACAAAGCTGCTGCTTTACAAGATGAATTTCGACTCTCTCCAATGTCTATCCTAGGGTTTGGGGCGCTGCTGCTTAAATAGGAAAATAAGTCGGCTAGGTCAAAACTAGGTCGGTTGCTCGTTCAGTCGGCGTTGGACGCCCGTCCGGTCTGCCTGGACGCTCGTCTGGTATGCTCTGAACTTTGAGTCGGGCCGATTCTTCTTCAAACGCCCGTCCATCCTAGCGGCGTCCACCCTGCGTCCAAACTTCCTGAATGTAACATATCCACTCTGCACGCCCGTCCATTTGATCAAACGCCCGTTCATTCTTGGACGCTCGTTCGGCTCAGATGAACGCTAGTCCAGCTTCGATCAAGACTTGATAATTCCATCTTTATCTTCTTTTCTTCTCTATCCAATTCACCATTATCTCTTTTAACTTGAATTAGCTCGAAATTCATCAACATTTGATCATCAATTGAGCCACATAATTGTACCTACATGACATCAAAAACACCGCAAAGCATAACATAATTCTAATAAACATAAAATCATAATTAAAACATATAAATTCACCAACTTTGCGATTAACTCATTAAAAATGTCATTTGCTCAATAATTCCATTTAAACACGTGATTTCCATGCAATTCATACGAATGTGGGGGAAAACATTATAGAATATAGCGTTATAAAACACGTAAATTCACCCTTAACAAAGGGCATTTTCATAATTTGCACTTTGTGTCTACGGCCAACATATTCGGTAGCCTATCAGGTCACACACATAAGAACATCTAGCCGGATTAAAATGTGGTTATAGATGATAACCAAATAAGGAAAGTTTATCTCCTACTATAAAGGTTATAGTGGTAAATTAATATGGTGGTATTTATTTATTATGAATAAATATAATATAAGCTATTAATTATGTTGATTAATTAAATATGTATATTGATACATATAATTTCGAAATGTGTATATATGATATACATGTATTTTGTAAATTAATTAATCATAGTATTATATTAATTAAAGAATGTTTCGGGTGCTAAATCTTTGGCAAGAGGGGCACCACTTTCATTGTGTATATGATACACTTGGAGTGTGCAATTTAATTAATAAGATTACCATATATTAATATTAGATATTAATGACTATAGATTTTCACATATGTGTAAATTGATTTATGGTAATAAAATAAATATAATCAATATGAGATATTGGCAATATTTAGATTTTATTTAATATAAGATACAGAATATTAATGAGATAAATCAATCAATTATATTTTCCTTATTTTATTAGGAAAATATTTTCTTCTCCTCCACACCTAGATGGGGCGCCCCTGTCACTATAAATAAGAGGTGAGTGTAAAGCTCTTTTGTACATCATAATTGCAAAAGCTTATAGTTCTTGTGTAAAATATAGAGCATCCTATAGAGAGTTGGAGAGAGGGGAAAAAGGCCGGTCTAGCAACCGGAGTTTTCCAATAGCAATCCATGATGGGATTCTGGTGGGCTGTTCGTGTGGACTAGCGGTAGAGGCCGAACACTTGGGCGGCATTATGCAGAACTACTCTCCTTAGACGGTCAAAGCGTCGATCTTTTAGATCAACCAAGGTAACCACCGTCTTTAGCTTATTTGTTTATTGCTTAAACGAAGTCGATCTTGGGTCGATAGGAAATAAATTTTTGAATTCCGCTGCGTTCCCGCGTAGATTTCCCAACATCAAGTATTGCCGTTAATTTATACTGTTTGTGAAAGTGGACAAAGTAGATTCATGTCGTGTCTCCCGGCATTTGACAGCCATGAATATCTTTTTTGATTTTCTTTCTTCTTACTAAGTTTATGCATGAGCTTACTCCTTTTTTTGGAATAAAAAGATATGTAGGTTGTTGACGAGTCTGACGAGGAGCTTGGAGAGAAAGCTTAGGATGGAGATGTGGAGTTTATGCTTTAGTTTAATATTTTAATAGTTCTTTTGAATAAGGTGTTTTTGTCAACATATGCAGTTGTTCTTTCCTTCTAGACACGGATTTTGTTTGGGGCTCTAGCATTTAGTTACGTTATTTATGGTTTAGTTTGGCAGCATTTACTTCCCGTTGAGTTGTTTCGTTGTGAGACCCTGAGGGCAATCTCCTCGCCTTTTGTTTGTTTGTCTTCCTCATTTTTTGTTAATTACTTTTACATGACGTAAGGCTTACGTCGAATTTGGGGTTTCCTCTAAATGTCGCTTGCTTAACGTAGCATTTTCCGGATAAAGACTCGGCATCCGGGATGACATTACATATATATATATATATATATATATATATATGTATGCATATATGTATGTGTGTCTATATATATCTATATGTGTGTGTGTGTGTGTTTATTTTCATATAAGCTTAAAAGTCCTATCGGATCTATTTCTTGACTTTTAATGGATATTGATATTATTCATAAGGGTAATGATAGAGCTACTCCTTGAAGTCTACACCATTTTTACTCCCAACATAATGTTGTGGTTGTGATTTTTTCAATTTTTTAAAATTTCTTTTACAAGTGAAAAACATATGGTGAGATGATGATGGTGTAAAAATGGTGTAGACTTGAGGGAGTAGCTCTATCACTCCCCTATTTATAACCTTATGAATTTTCACTATTCAATTGGCATGCATGATTTCAACTAATAAGCTAGGTAACATTCGGGAAGGACTATTCACACATTCACTCTGCTCCATAACAAGATTGAGACGAACATGTGCAAGCTGGACTCACACGGCTTGCATCATCTAGTTGACTTATTGCATCTTAGATTTTCCTAGTTATATTTATTGCCTAAGTTATTTTCTTAGCTTTATTGATTTATGTAGATGATATCATTGCAGCCAGTCCTTATCAAAATTACATTCAACAAGTCAAATACCATCTCCACATGCAGTTTACCTTTATATCTCTTTGTAAACTCAGATATTTCTTAAGGGCCGAAGCTACCAGAACACCTAAGGACATCTTTATCTCACAAAGAAAATATACCCTAAATTTTTTGCAAGAATATGAGTTTCTAAGTACTAAACTTGCCAAAACTCCAATGAAATCTAAGAATGAATTGCAGCATAGGGATTCAACTTTTTTATATGACTACACTGCCTATTGATCATTTGTTGGTAAACCGATTTACCTCACTTTTGCCAGACCTGACATTGCTTTTGAAGCTCAACAGCTGAGTCAGTTTATGGATACTTCAATTGAAAACCACATGAAAGCAACTTATAGGCTCTTGATATACTTGAAGGCTATCCCAAGACAAGGAATTTTCTTCCCAGATGAAAACAACCTCATCCTGAAAGGATTCACTGATAGTGATAGGGAAGGATGTCCCGAGACCAGGAGGTCCATTCCAGGATATATGATGTTCCTTGGAGATGCTCCAATCTTTTGGAAAGCAAAGAAATAAACAACTATTGCCAGAAGTTCTCCAAAAGCTTAATACAGGGCGATGGCCAATTAAACTTGTGAAATTCAATGGCGCATTTACATTTTGCAAGATCTAAAGATTCCAGTTCAACTTCATGTTGTTCTGTTATGTGACAATGCTAGTGATCTTCACATTGCTCACAATCTTGCTTTTCATGAAAGAACTAAAGATATTGAGATTGATTGTCATGTTGTCAGAGACAAAGTTAAATCAGGCTTGATCAAACTCATGCATGTTCATACCAAGGAAAAACTTGCTAATATCTTTACAAAGGCTTTAAATGCGCCAATTTTTTTTACTTGCTGGACAAGCTAGGCATTTTCGGGATCTTCTAACCTAGTTTGCATGGATGAAGGGTTGTTGGAGCAAGCAGGATGTGCAAGCTGATTCTTCCACCACTGTTATCTTGAGGGTGTGTTACAATATATCGTATGGACTAAGGAGTGTTGGAGGAAAGAGGATGTGCACACATTCATAATTCAGAATATTCAACTGAGAGGATTCAGATCAGCTAACTTGCAACTATTCAACTGAGTGAAGAATTCAACCAAGAAGACCTGAAGATTAAGCAGACTTGCAGTTGAATCCATAAACAGAACTTTTTTTTATTCTGTTGTAACTACCTCTTAATTATGTTACAACATAATATGACTTGTAGTGATGTATACACTATAAATACTTCACAATCAACACCATTGTAACTTAACTTGCTCATTTTTACTGATTATTGAGAAATCCGCATTTTATTTCGTCTTGTATTTTCAGTTTCATCATTTTCAACATCTGTTGAAAAGTGAGACAAAGATTTTCCAAATATTTCCAAAAGAGATTCCGGACTGACGGCGTATGAGGGACATAAATCAAAGAAAATACCAAAGAAAATTTTCATCCTTCATCACAACCAATGAAAGAAAATAGTTTGTGCTAGCAACATTATGTATATCTAATTCATTTTCTTTCCAAAAGCACCACATACCTCCTTGAAATCCACTGGCTTCTATTGCAACAAGTTTAGATAAGTTACCATATCTAAGAATTACGTTAGCTTTCTCACTAAACGTCCGCGTTTCCATTAGACAAAGAAGATATGGGTCATACTTGCTTACATACTCTTTTAAATGTTTGAAAAAGAGGTGGAAGAAGCACCTCGACTATTCTAGATTGGCAATTTCATTGAACAACACTAGGAAGATGAGTTGGGTGTACCCTCTCCAAGCTGACCTTACCTGCACTACCCAAATGTGTTTCTCTCGGGTCTATCACCATATCAAGCTGTGTGTTTACTATTTCCTGTAATGCTGAACTGAGATGGAAGGGGGCGGTTTGACATATCGTGAGGGTTGTCGGCTGGAGGCTTCACCGGAGAATGGAAATTGAGTGTCTCTTACCATGAAAGGGTGGATTCAATTCAGAAATATGGTAATCCTTCCTTTCATCTCTGGTAAGGGCCTGATGAGTTATTCGGCTCGTAGAGCATTGGCACCTTCAAGGTGGTTGACTGTCTCTTTGCTTTTACACTTCGGTGTGGAGACATCATTTTTGGACCTTGTTGACTTCGAAGGGGCAGCCCCGTACTTAGGAACTTTTCCATCCTATGTTTCATTTCCTGAACCTCATCAGTAGGAGCTTCATCCTCTACCTACTTTCTTTCCTCTTCCACTTCTTCATTTTCAAGTATATCAAATCTTGATCTAGATGGTATGCCCTTATTAGAGGTTGGATTATCTGCATTTTGCAGGTAATTGTTGGCACCCGAGTTATATTCTTATTGATGTTGTCCTCTATTATTATTTTTCCCTCATTAGAAGTTTTTAGCCTGTTTGTTGTCAGCATCCAAATGCCAAAAAGGTCTTTCAGGTGTCGGGCCAATATCCTAGATATTTGGTTGCTGTTGTCTTGGGTTCATAGAGAGGGATGATTCTTGATTGACTTTCCAAGGACAATCTTGACTGTTAATTTGTGGCCAAATCCACCACACTCAATGAACATCATATGTAAACCTTTGATTGCCAAAATAGTAACATCCAACTTTAACCGGCAGAGTACCAGGTCGGAAGCACTACAGTGCCAAGCAAGGTTGTATCCTATGAGGAATCAATCAAGTATCACAATCACGCTCGTATTCCGTTTAGGCTCACAAATATTGATGACTGTAATTATAACTAGAGAAATAAAAATGCTAACATTAAAATATATGATAAACGAAATAGCTAAAACATGGTCAAAACACTACTCTTAATACCTTTACCGAATCACTAAGGACGAGCCCTAACCTACCAACCAACCAATAGTTTCTAAGATCGAAGTTGGCAAGAAGAGAGCTAATATGGATTTGATAGTGTTGGATGCCCTAGATTTGGATGTCATAATTGGCATGGATTGGTTAACACGCCATTATGTGCAACTCGATTTCAGGGCCAAGCAAGTGATCTTTCGCTCACCTTTGCTTTCAAAAGTTGTGTTTCGTAGGAACCTTTCAGAGTTCAAGCCTAAATTTCCTATCATCTCAGCATTAAAAGTTGCAGATATGTTCATGGAAGATTGTGAGATGTTTTGGGCTTTTGCAATGAATGCTAAAGAATGATCTAAGCCCAAAGAAAGGTTATAGGTAGAAGATGTGCCGGTGGTTAGGGACTTTCCCGAAGTGTTCCCAGCTAATTTACCAGGGAATACTCCTGACCAAGAAATAAAGTTTTAGATTGACCTAGTTCCAGATGCAAGACCAGTCTCTAAGCATCCATATAGGATGGCTCAGGCAGAACTTAAAGAATTGAAAGAATAGGTAAAGGATATGCTTGAGAAGAAGATAATTCAGCCGAGTACTTCACCATGGGGTGCACCGGTGTTGTTTGTAAAAAAGAAAGATGTCACTATGAGGATGTGTGTAGACTATAGGGAGTTAAACAAGCTGACTGTTTAGAACAAGTATCCTCTCCCTCGGATAGACGATTTGTTTGATCAGTTGCAAGGGTCAAAGGTGTTTTCGAAGATTGACCTCCATTCTGGCTATCATCAGCTGAAGATCCGGTAAGCAGATGTACCGAAGACAGCATTCAGTACCAGATACGGGTTGTATGAGTTCTTGGTTAGGCCTTTCGGTTTGACTAATGCTCCAGCAGCTTTTATGGACTTGATGAATAGAGTCCCTTACTTGGATCAGTTTGTTGTTGTTTTCATTGATGACATTCTAATTTATTCTAAGGATAAACAAGATCATGAGAAGCATCTACGGATAGTGTTGCAGACATTAAAGGATAAAGAGTTGTTTGCAAAATTTAGCAAGTGTGAGTTTTGGTTGGATCAGGTTGCTTTCCTTGGTCACATCATTTCATAAGGTGGAATTGGATGGACCCATCTAAGATTGAATCAATGGTTTCATGGCCTAGACCTAATTCAGTTCCCGAGATTCGTAGTTTTCTAGGTTTGGCAGGTTATTACAGGAAGTTTGTTAAGGATTTCTCAGTGGTAGCTATGCCTCTTACTCAATTGACTCAGAAAAGAGTTAAGATTGAGTGGTCAGGTGATTGTGAAAAGTCTTTTCAGACGCTTAAAGAGAGGTTAGTTACAGCTCCAGTGTTGACTTTGCCAGATGCTCTAAGTAGGAGGGAATTTTCGACATTAACTAGCCAAGAAGAGATTATCAAGCAATTAGATCGACTTCAGATAGAGGTTTGTGATCCAATTCCACAAGAAAGCATCATTTCTACAATTTCTGTTCGACCTACATTGTTGGATATAATTAAATATATGCAGTGCTTTTCTTCAAGAGATGAAACAAAAGTCGGTTGAAAAGCCGGATATGGGTTTGAGGTTGCAGATGATGGTTCACTTTGGTTTAGAGGACGTCTGTGTGTTCCTGAAGTGTTGATTGTTAAGGAAGAAATCATGGAAGAATACCATCAGTCGGGTTTTTCTATGCATCCATGTTCTACCAAGATGTAGAGAGACTTATGTCAGCACTTTTGGTGGAATGAAATAAAGAATGATATTGCAAGTTATGTTTCCCAATGTGATGTTTGTCAGAGGGTTAAGGCAGAGCATCAGAGACATGCAAGTTTGTTGAAACCTCTTGATATCCTAGAGTGAAAGTAGAAGAAGATTTCTATGCATTTCATTACGGGGTACCTCGTTCAGTTGGCGGTGTTGATATGATATGGGTTATAGTGGATCGTTCGACAAAAAGTGCACATTTTCTAGCTTTAAAGAAGGATACACCATTAGAGAAGATGGCTTCGATGTATATTAATCAGGTGGTTCGTTTTCTTGGAGTCCCAATTTCAATAGTATCTTATCGAGATAGTCATTTTGTGGCTCAGTTTTGGAAGAGTTTGCAGAAAGCTTTGGGTACAGAGTTGAATATGAGTACAGTATTTCATCCACAGACGGATGGACAGTCCGAACGGACGATTCAGACACTTGAGGATATGCTACGTGCTTGAATTCTTGTGTTTGGAGGTAAGTGGACTAAGTACTTGTTGCTTGCGGAATTTGCTTACAATGATAGTTACCATTCGAGTATTGGGATGCTCCTTTTGAATCATTGTATGGTAGGAAGTGCCGATCCCCTGTATGTTGGGATGAAGTCGCTGAGAAGCAAGTTACGGGTCCAGAGTTAGTTCAAGAAGCTAAAGAGAAAGTCTTGTTGATCTGGGAACGTATGAAAGATGCTCAGGATCGTCAAAAGAGTTAGGTAGATAAACACCGTGACCGCTTGAGTTCGAAGTTGGTGAGAAAGTGTATCTTAAAGCTTCTCATACGAGAGGTGTTAGATGTTTTGGCGAGAAAGGTAAGCTAAGTTCGAGATATGTAGGACCTTTTGAAGTTGTGGAAAGAGTTGGTCCTTTAGATTATCGGCTACAGATGCCTCCGTCATTGGCTAGAGTGCATGATGTGTTTCATATGTCGATGCTACGGAAATGCTTTGTTGACCCAGGGTTAGTAGCGGATATTGATCATGACCTTGCAAGACAATTTTGCTTATGAAGAAAGGTCGATAAGGATTTTGGGTAGGAAATGACAATGGTCTAAGCAGAAGTTTTTGGTTCTAGTTCTTGTGCAACGGAGTAATCATACGGCTTAAAAAGCTACTTGGGAGCTAGAAGTGGAAATGATCGATCGTTACCCAGAATTTCCTTCTTTACTAGGAGCGTTAAGTTTCGAGGACGAAACTTCTTATAGGGGGAGGGGGGATGTAAAACCCTGTAATTCTTATAAGGGCATTTTTGTCACTTTGAAGTATTTTTTTTTTCAGTATTTTTCTAAATTCAAAATAAAAGGAAATACAAGGAAAGTAAATAATAATTATTATTTCCTAAAACCTTTTATTTAAAAAGAAAAAAATGGCAAAAAATGAACAATATATATATATAGTTGCTTTTGCTTTTGCTTTTGCATTGCTCTGTACGCATATTGTCAGAAGCAAAAGGAAAAGCTGCGCACCAAAGTTTTTTTTCATCGGCGACTCGCACGAAGGAAAAGAATTAGCTTTTAACGGGTTCATCGATCCGTTTTGCAGATACAAGTAGTCAAAACAATCACAGTAACGAGGAGAACAATTCTATACAAACAATCTGAGATTTTTCAGCAAGGTATTTTCTCCAATCTGCTCTGTTCGGTTCGGCCCTACCGTTAAAATTAGGGTTCATCATCATATCACCGTAAAATCATAGTTTTTAACATAGAATTGATATAGAAATTAATCGTTGTATAGGGGTTGTTCGTAGGATTGCTTAATTTCAGCAAATTGCTTAGAATACTTTGAAGGTTAAGAGATAAGGAGTTTTTCTTATCAAAAGTATCCCTTTTGGTTTTCAAGATTGTTTTAGAATTGTTTTCTTGTAAATTGGCATGAAACTGACATATTATGTGATTTAGGAGAGATAGCCGGACTAGTTTCAAATTAGAAAGTGAATTTGGGGATCAACTGGCACGCCGAACCGAGATGTATCTGTTAGGTGTAGTGCCCGAAAGACAATGTGTGTAATTGTTTTTAATAATGAATGACAGAATTTATCTCACCTTATTACTTGCTTTGTGCTTGTAAAGTAATACACTACTGCAAACCCTAAGTATATCTGTATGTAACCACTTAACTCAGTGTATGGATTACACGTGAGGATTGAGTTAGTGGTGATATACTTAAACTGTTAGTCCGTGGTGAACTTAATCAGAGTTTAGGGTCTCTTGATTAAAACACCAATAATGCGCCCAGAACACCTTAGGGTGTGATAGTCTTATCCGGACTGTCGGTAGAGGGTACCTACGTGGGGCATTTATATATGATGGCATTCATATAGGACTGGACCGATTTAATCTGTATTTCTCGGTATAATTACGTAATCGAGGAATCTTATTAAATCATTAGATGATCATATATGGATCAACCTTAATCCTGAGGTGATCACATGGTGCTGCTTGTCCCGGGGTAGTGTTTGATGTGTTAGTTACGGTTCACTTAAATATGTGTTCCAAGCCACTTCTCATTGGCACTATCTCCAGATGAGTGAGTAGTTCTGATTTTCACAGACATGGAATCCATTCCTTCCTGCGGGAAGTAGAGAGATAGTCCCCTTATTTGTTAGCCCTAAGAAAATGATCGATGGGCCCAGTTCATGTTAGACTAATTAGCTACTAGTCAGATATGTGAACTAATTGATCACTAGGGGTTAATGGTAAATAAGGATAAGATATTCTGAGTCGGGTTCACGGAGACTTCCCACTCAGAATGGACAGTCTATGGAGGGTTAATCCGTATGTAGTGATTATATCAATGGACGCTTATTCACTCTATGTGTTGAGTATAAGTATACATCTATAATCGATAGAGTTCAGTTTCGGGTTTATGGTGGCGTAATCCCGGAATTAATAATTAATGTACTTATTCTGTTCGATGAATAATTAATTATTGGAGCTACTGGTTATAGGTCCATGGTCCCCGATATGGCTTCTGTAATTCGGACTAATAATCTTGTTATTTGGGCCTCAGTGATAATTAATTGGCTGGGCTAATTAATTGATATGCAAAATATTATTTAGTTGGGCTAGATAATATAATACACATACAAGACATTTTATGTGGGCTTGGAAACCCTAAAGGTGGCGCCAATTGTGATGGTTATTTGACATGTGATTTATCTTTTATTTGTTAAATGATAATTCATGGAATATTAGATAATAATATGATTTATCCTAATTTTTTTGGGATAATCATTTTATTTATCTTTTATTTGGAATAAAGGATTAATGAAATAATTATCTCTTAATTATTTAATCCTTGGAGGACAAGGTTTACTCTCCTATATAAAGAGAGTTCTCCCAAGCCTCAACACACTTGGCAAATTTCGAAATATACACTTGAAAAGAGAGAAATAATTAGTTTTCTTGTCTTGGGTTTTAGAAGAAGAAAAACTATAAGTTTTTCTTGGTGTTGCATATCAAGGAGGCTCGTGTATCAAGAAGGGTGTCCACCAACCGCCGTTTGGAGATCACATCGGAAGATCTTGGCTTCTCTTCCTATTATTGGTAACATGATCTTAACCCCCTTGTAGCTGTTAAATCCTTTAATTATGTATTGTAATATATAAATCGTGATCCATCCGCTGCGCGTAGATCTAATTCGTTTAGATATAAGAACCTCCATCCTTCATGTGGTATCAGAGCCAGGTTCCACGATTTATATAGTCATAATCATAATTAAATGATTTAAAGGAGTGGAATTGCATGTAGGTAAATTTTATTTATTGTTTTATGCATTGATAATGATTAATTGCTATGGTTGAAGAGATGGATTGGGGGTTGGCACTGTTTACCCGTTAGATCTATTGTAAACTCATATAAACGATGAAAATTCGTTCATATGAGTATAGGAAATTTTGTAATTTATTTTTATTGCAATTTTAATTTCCATAAAGTAGATATGTTTAGTAGCTGTTTAGTATTTTAGTTTTTCCCGTTGATCGAGCCGTTGAAACGACGATCCCTCTGGTCAGAATCAAGATTAAAAGTTGAAGAACAATCCATCCAAATTTGGGGTCGATCGGAGTCCGTCTCAATATCCGTTCGTTGCAATGAAGTATGAAGTGGCTGCTGTAACAGAAAAACGCAGGATTCACAGAAACTCTAGCTTTGACTTCCTCGAATTTCTGGGAGAGTTTAGACCGTTGAAACGCAAATCCAACCGGTCAGATCGATAAATATGGAGTTTTTGACGTGGCATAAAAATTTCAGGTCGATTGAGATTCATCTCTATTCCCGATCGGCCTCGGGAAGTCTTTGAGGCGCTGCTGTAAAAGTCAGATTCAGCAGCAAGTTGGGCGGCTCACTGGAGAAAATTGACAAGTCAAAGCTCCGATCCAACCGTCCATATCGAAGCCTGAGGAATGAAGAACAGATCTGGAGATTTTCTTTGCGATCCGAGTTCGTTTGGTTTGCCGATCGTCGAAGATTTTGAACAGCTGCAGATTATGTTAGAAAGAAGTAAACCCTAGTTAGGGTTTTGGTTAATTTATTTTCTAATAGGTTAGATACGGGGGTGCCAACGGTCCATCTCGGTGTTTATTTTCCGCACTAGAATACATGTTTAGATTGTATGTGTAGAACCGGAAAATTGCCATGACATGCATCATATCATGAATTCCACTCCATATGCATACATGTAGAAATTAATTCGAGGAATTAGTTAGGCATGTATAAAACACGCAATTAGTTTTAATTAATTGTTTGATATTAATTAGAAACTAATTAGGGTAAAACCGAGGAACACGGGTTTTTTCAATCGTCGAGGTTGGGTGATGGATTCTCGGTGAATCCCACTCTGCGAAAGCATAAGGAGTAAAATCCCGAAACCTCGTGGTTTAGGTGTTGGATTCTCGGTGAATTCCACCTTACCTAGACGAGATTACGCTTTTGTTCCGTAGTGTCTACGAGAAAGTTTGATGTTTAAGGATTGGATTATCACGGGCATACATGGTTCGAAAGTGGTTTAACCACGGTTGGGTGGTCAACAGTAGCTACGGCTCGATCGAATTCACCCTCCACGTGTGGCGTTTGCACGGGGTCTGGCAAGGCTGAGCCATCCGAAGAGCCACTACGGCTCAACGGAGCTCCCCTAGTTTTGACCCGTCCGACGGTCACATATGTTCCAACGAATAGGTCGGGTGGGCTAGCCCACGTAACCGAAAACATTCGGGCATATGATTTATTGTTCCTTAATGTAACATCAAGTCCAAAAACGTGATCAGTAAACCCACCACTTTTTCAAAATATTGAGTGGGAGCGGGAGAGGCGACAGCCGACCCCACGGCCTCTACTGTTGACACAAGCAACGTGAGAGAATGGTGACTCCTCGTGCCGGCCTGGGACCGGCCTCCCTAAGGAAGGCCTTCACCGCTATCAAAATTCAAGGCTTGGTCTCCGAAAGGATAGGATTTTGGGTACTCGTCGGGTCACTGACCGACCCTAAGGCGGCACACTCGGGGTCTACCTAAAAATCTGAGACAGTAGGTCACACTCATAAAGGGTATTTTTGGTAGTACCTTAGCTGAAAAAGGAAAGGTGATTGACGATCACAAATGAGATGTTCGATTCTCAATGTGATCTTCAATATTAATCGAAACCTCTTTGACCTACCCTAAGGCGGCACTGAGGCATTAGATTAAATCCTTGGAACGGTAGGATAGACTATAAGTACTTAGTTTATGTTCCTAAAATTTATTAGTAGTGTATGATTTGGATTTATTTTTGTCAATTTTATTTACAACTGTTATACATATCTCTCTAGGGTGCTAGCTGCTAGTGTAAAATTGACTAGTAATGACTTCGTTAAAAAGTGGTTAGTAACTAGTACGTTGTACTTATTGATCTTACATGCGATTAATTTTTTGGAAGAGATATTTCTCTTGAGCCATCAAGACTTAAGTGACGTAAATAAGTATGTCACTGCTGTCACTCGTGCAGTACGAGAGACAACCGTAGTTAGTTTGAAAGATGATTGGGACGATAAAATTCTTCTAGTGAATTTTAATTGTGTAGTGTCTACACGAGAAATTTTCAAATAGAAAAATTGGAGAATCATAAATTAAAGTGTCGCTAGTTAGACGGTATTTGGAACCGATAAACTAGTGGGAGCTTTTATCTTATGTTTTTCTAATTAGAAAATTAGTCCCACTGGGTAACGCTTTCATCAGACATCCCACAGTTCACAAGTAGTGTCTACTCAAACGAACTGCTAGTTCAAGACTATTTCCTTTTAAGGAAAGTTAAGAATGGGAAAGAATGTCTATAAGTGTTAATCATCTTAACTAAAGTTTTGAGGCTAAACCGAAACATTAATTAAAGAAAGTATAGGATAAGGAAAGTGATTTCGGATCACTAACCAATGAATCCTTAGCAACTTTCTTAACCGAGTAACTCGACTCGGGAGCTAAGTTCTTTGGAAGAACAAGAGAGCTTTGCATTAACGATTAATAGAGTAACAATGGGCAGTAATTTCAGCTAGAATAGTGGGAGTGATATAAGGAAATGAATTTCGGATTCTATCCTTGAATATCACAGAAAAAATTTATTTTTCTGTTTACAGATTCCTTGAAACAAATGGATTCACTTTCAACTCGATAAATTGTTGCCTCATAGAAAGTGAATTTGACATTTGTTGTACGAATCCGTGACTCGGACTTTTGTTTGATAAAGTCAGAACCACTAAGAAATGCTGAAAAGGTATATGTAACACGTCTTAAACTATTATAGGCAAATGGTTTCCGTATTAAGATAAACGATTCTTCAAAATCTATTAATTAGTGCATATATCCTAGAGATAAGACCTAACGACTGGCTAAGGGTGATTCATATCTCCCAGTCTCGGAACACTGTCTCAAAGGAACAATGACTAAGCTTCCTTTCTATTAGGAAAGGGTAATAGATCTAAAGAAGTAACGTAGCTTGTTCACAATGACCTTCGGGGTCTAGTGAAAGATACAAGCTAATGGGAGCTTTTGAGTGGTGACATTTTGTCTGATAACTACTCGAAACACGATTTAGTTTATCGAAAGAATACAAGGAGGAGTCTCTGATTTTAACAGAGAATAGAGTATTCCATGCTCAGAAATAGGCTATCGCATAGTCTTGGGACTGATGCTCGGCCTGCCTCCTAGTGGAAGGATTCTCACTGAGGAAGAAACCATAGACTTGCCCTATATAGTTACTGATGTGCTACAATACACTGCTAAACTCGATTAAGATAATTGGTTGCAAAATAACGGTTAACATTATTATGTAAATCGAGAAGTCTACCTAGAAGATGCTAGTGAATTTATGGATAAGGAGTGAATTCGGTTCACACCACTTAGCATTTAATGCTTGAAGGTAGGACTGGAGATTTTGCGCATACTTTCAGATTGTGACTGTTCGTGAAATATCTTAATGTGACGAGTGAAGGTTGGTTATAAGATTCTTGAGATCAGAAAGTGACGGTTGAACTGTCACAAACCTTCTGATAGAATCTATAAGTAACAGCCTTAAGCCTTGGAGTACGGTTACCCAAATGTAGTTACTATCTGATTTAATTAGACCACGTCCAACATCAGTTGTTGGTGATTACACTGATAAATACTACTAGATCAGAATATCAATCCACCCAAAACACAGTGGGAGTATGGTTTAACCGTTGACCCATTGTGGCTTTGTGGTTTTGTGGACTTTATAGTCTGCTGGGGTGATTGATAACCTATGGCTCTTAGTGGGCTGTATAGGATTCTGATCATAGAGGTTGGTTTGAAAGCCTTAACCCTATGAATGGAGTTTTGATACTCCAGTTCTGTTCAGCCTCTTGTAGAACCACCTGAGTGTCTCAGGCCCAGTGGGAGCAATTGGATCTACACAGAAAAGAGTCGAATGAATAGGAAAGTTTAAACTTTCAGCGCAAAGCAGAGTGGTCTAGGGGTGATTCCCTGACAAGTAGAGAGTTAACCAGACCTTGAACTATCTCACCACTCAGTCTTGCAAGATTTCGTTAGAAAGCAGAAAATAGGGGTGATTCCCTGAGACTTTCTTGCCGAAAAAATGGAGTCTGGATTCATTCGGAACAGAAGGGTCTTGGTTAGAACAAATGGCAGGATGACTGCCGGGGCTTATATCCTTTGTGGATTTAAGAGAACCTCTCGGTCATTTAAAGTCACATGTTTTAAAATATGTGGACTTGACCAGAATATTGATAAGTCTTTCGTAGACTGGATATCAATGTTGGTAAAGTAGTAGTATTAGTGTTCATGAATGATAACACTGAAACGGTTGGAAACAACATGTGTGTGCTATCTGAAGTCGGAAACTGACAGGCCAAGATTCTCTGGATGAGAGAATTGGACTATATTCTAAGAATCTGATTCGGTCAGATTCACGAGAATGAGTCATTGGCTATCCCACCTATCTTATTGAATAAGATGATTATGCATATACGTATGCAACATTCATCGAGTGTAGTCCTACCCTAACTCTCAGGAATGATTCTCTAAATCTTCGGATAAAGAGAAAAAGGGATAGAGTCTCTCTTGGATAATGGCAAGTCAGGTTATCACAAGTCAATAGTAATCGAATCTTGGATTCGAGCAATAAGTAGCGGTTTAGTACGTCCTCAAGTATCTTTAGAGAACGAGGAGTCATATTCTTGTATATTCAGGTGCAAACTTGAATATGGTTGACTACACTGATTCTGACTTGTAGTCAGATTAAGGATGATCATTAAGTTGATCTCGGGCTCAGTGTTTACTCATAGTGCTTAGAATTTCCTTTTATGGTCTGGGAGTAATTCCAGGTCTGATAAGACGATATCACTTCATTGTGAAAACAGTGAAGAGATAGCTTAGAAGGATCTTCTCAGTCACTAGAAGTCAAAAGCATATTGAGAGAGAGTACCCGCCTGATTAGATGGACCAGCGATGTTTCGATCCTAAAGATCGTCTCGAGCCGAGAACCTAACTGATCAGTCGAGTGCTTGAAGGGTACGGCATTGATAGATATGTCTCATCTGCTTTTAGAGCAAGTGGGAGATTGTTGTGAATAAGATGAGAAAGGGTGTGCTCTAAAAACAATCGTTGCTTGTCATTTCGTGCAAGTGGGAGATTGTTAGGTGTAGTGCCCGAAAGACAATTTGTGTAATTGTTTATAATAATGAATGACAGAATTTATCTCACCTTATTACTTGCTTTGTGCTTGTAAAGTAATACACTGCTGCAAACCCTAAGTATATCTGTATGTAACCACTTAACTCGGTGTATGGATTACACGTGAGGATTGAGTTAGTGGTGATATACTTAAACTGTTAGTCCGTGGTGAACTTAATCAGAGTTTAGGGTCTCTTGATTAAAACACCAATAATGCGCCCAGAACACCTTAGGGTGTGATAGTCTTATCCGGACTGTCGGTAGAGGGTACCTACGTGGGGCATTTATATATGATGGCATTCATATAGGACTGGACCGATTTAATCTGTATTTCTCGGTATAATTCCGTAATCGAGGAATCTTATTAAATCATTAGATGATCATATATGGATCAACCTTAATCCTGAGGTGATCACAGGGTGCTGCTTGTCCCGGGGTAGTGTTTGATGTGTTAGTTACGGTTCACTTAAATATGTGTTCCAAGCCACTTCTCATTGGCACTATCTCCGGATGAGTGAGTAGTTCTGATTTTCACAGACATGGAATCCATTCCTTCCTGCGGGAAGTAGAGAGATAGTCCCCTTATTTGTTAGCCCTAAGAAAATGATCGATGGGCCCAGTTCATGTTAGACTAATTAGCTACTAGTCAGATATGTGAACTAATTGATCACTAGGGGTTAATGGTAAATAAGGATAAGATATTCTGAGTCGGGTTCACGGAGACTTCCCACTCAGAATGGACAGTCTATGGAGGGTTAATCCGTATGTAGTGATTATATCAATGGACGCTTATTCACTCTATGGGTTGAGTATAAGTATACATCTATAATCGGTAGAGTTCAGTTTCGGGTTTATGGTGGCGTAATCCCGGAATTAATAATTAATGTACTTATTCTTTTCGATGAATAATTAATTATTGGAGCTACTGGTTATAGGTCCATGGTCCCCGATGTGGCTTCTGTAATTCGGACTAATAATCTTGTTATTTGGGCCTCAGTGATAATTAATTGGCTGGGCTAATTAATTGATATGCAAAATATTATTTAGTTGGGCTAGATAATATAATACACATAAAAGACATTTTATGTGGGCTTGGAAACCCTAAAGGTGGCGCCAATTGTGATGGTTATTTGACATGTGATTTATCTTTTATTTGTTAAATGATAATTCATGGAATATTAGATAATAATATGATTTATCCTAATTTGTTTAGGATAATCATTTTATTTATCTTTTATTTGGAATAAAGGATTAATGGAATAATTATCTCTTAATTATTTAATCCTTGGAGGACAAGGTTTACTCTCCTATATAAAGAGAGTTCTCCCAAGCCTCAACACACTTGGCAAATTTCGAAATATACACTTGAAAAGAGAGAAATAATTAGTTTTCTTGTCTTGGGTTTTAGAAGAAGAAAAACTCTAAGTTTTTCTTGGTGTTTCATATCAAGGAGGCTCGTGTATCAAGAAGGGTGTCCACCAACCGCCATTTGAAGAACACATCGGAAGATCTTGGATTCTCTTCCTATTATTGGTAACATGATCTTAACCCCCTTGTAGTTGTTAAATCCTTTAATTATGTATTGTAATATATAAATCGTGATCCATCCGCTGCGCGTAGATCTAATTCGTTTAGATCTAAGAACCTGCATCCTTCAGTATCTTCGTTAAGCGCACTAGAAGATTCTTAGATTGACTTTCTAGTTGTTTTGTGAGTTCAATGGTGCTTTCAGAATGTCATTTGGGTTTCTGGATAATTTTATGGGTTTGGTATTTGCACGTATAGTAGAGATAGGTTGATAGTATGGTGTGGTTATGGCCTTTGCATGTTTCCCATACGCTAGACATGAATTTTTAGTATAGATTTATGTGCTTTACGTGCTTCTATTTGCTTTACATGTTATCGAATCTACGTAGCAGGGTATTCGTTAATAAGCACGAATAGACGGGGTACCTTGGGCACAATTAAGACCCATGTCGGAAGTGTGACTAGCTATATTAGCCAAGCCATTCTTAAGGCGGTGTGCTTATAAGTGTACCTTGGGCATCAGCAAGTCCTATGTTGGAGGTGTAGTTAGTGGTGCTAACCGAGCTGTACCCTGCGCTTTAACGCTAGTAGATAAGAATCACGGATAGGAAAAGACAAGGACATGGATATGTTAAGTAAGCAAGTAAATAGTTAATATAACTGCACGTGTATGTGCAAGATAAACGGATATAGTAAAATAGGCATGTTTTCTTAAGCATGGATTATGTACTACAAAGTGGTTTTCCCTTTATGTTAAAAGCATTGTTCTTAATTGTTTGTAAAGGTGGATAAAGTAGATTCATGTCGTATCCCCCGGCTTATGACAACCATGAATCTCACTTTTGATCTTCTTTTTCCTTACTAAGCTTATGCATGAGCTTACTCCTCTTTTGGAATAAGAAGATATGCATGTCGGTGATGATTCTGAGGAAGAGTTCGAAGATCAGGCTTAGGATTGGAGCTTATGGAGTTTATGTTCTAGTTTTCTTGTCTTAGTAGTTTCGAATAAGGCATTATTGCTAGTTGTTCCTTTCTTTTCAGCCATGGATGTTCATTTGGGATTCTAGAATTTATTTCAGTTATTTATGATATAGTTTGACAGCAGTTAATTTCTGGTTGAGTGGTATATTGTAAGACCCTGAGGGTAAACCGACTTGGGTAAAATATTTTCCAAACAATTACCGAAAATCCCAAAAAAAAAATGCATCGGCTTCATTCCATGCATATATAGGGCGTGGGCCCCCCGTGACCAATAGGACTAATGGACTATGCAGCCTTCTCCTTTCTTTCCCTTTTTTCTTAATTTTAGTTTTTCATAAAATGAGGTGTGAGCCTCAAAAGGTACAAGCCCTCGCTTATAATGCCGAGAGATAAAAGAAATTGGGAAGTTATTGGGTGTCCGCCATATTCGCAGCGAATCTATGTGGAAAAGTCAGGGGCGCCCCTGGGGGGGGCCAAGGGGGCCATGGCCCGGAGCCCCCCGAAAATCCATGAATTTAAGGGCCCCACGAAATTTTGATCTAATATTATACATATACTATATTTATATGAACAATGAATGCATTATCTTAGTGGTTGGCACTCTAGTATCTAGCCAAGAGACTCAGGTTCGAATCTTGCTACCTACAATAATATTTGTATTTTTAAAGGAGTCAAATAAGTAGCTTTTTTACACTTCCAAACCCTATCTCATGCAGTTTTTTGTAATATATTTTTTATATAAATTTTTTTTTGGTTGTCAAATGACAATCCCCAAAAATCTACGGAGCTTTTTTTGTTTTATTCTTTTTTATATATATTTTTTTTATGACAAATGACAATCCCCAAAAATCATATTGATTTCTCTTCATATTCCCAATCCCAAATATCTTATTCTTTCCCTAATTCCCTTAATCACGTTGCCTCCCTGCTCCCTCTCCTCTCTGTTCAACTTCTCAAGCTTAAAAAATAAAATAAAAATCTCTTCTTCAATTATTTAACAACAACTAAAAAAGTTAGTAACACGAATTGAGTTTCAAGATTGTTTCAAGGATCAAGATGATAAGAGGATGATGATGAGGATTCTCATTTTTCCCAAAAATAGAAAACCCTAATCTTCAATAGTTCAATTCTTTAACATTAGCTTTAACAGGTATGTTTTTTAATTTCAATTTCCCCAATTTATTTTCTGATATAAGCATCAAATAGTACTAGCAATATTAATAGCAGTTTTTTTAAACTTGTTTAATTGTTTTGTTATTTGTTACTTGTTGGATATATTATTTATCAATTGCAATAAGGTTGTCGTTGTTACTTTGTTGCATTGCCTACAAATTGTTTTGTTTTAGGCTTTTAGCACATTTAATTGTTGTGTTTTTTTATAATATTTACTTATGATATTGTTGGTGGTTTATATTTTTTTTTCAAGTTGAAAACTGAAATGGCAGTAGCATATTTCTCCATTTTTAATCAAATTCAGGATTCTTCCGATTGAAATTAATTTTATTCGTTCTTTTTCCGGTCAGTTGTTCTTATGGGACCTAGAAAATATCCTTCCGGATATGAAAAAAGGAAGAAGAAACAAAAGGTGGAAGCATTAATTCAATCACAAAAGGGGCCTATTCATAAGTTTTTTAGTGGCACGAAACAAGGTGAAAGCTCAACCGAAGATGTGTTGAATATCGAGAATGAGAATTTAGTTGACGATCATATATAAACTGTCAATTTGAGTGAAGCTTGTGGAAATGAGAACGAAGAGGTAAACATGGTATTTGGACCTCAATGTATTGATGATCCTGCTAATTGGGGCAAGATTAATCAAGAATTAAGAGACTTGTTAGTCAAAAAAGGTCCAGTAAGAAGTAATAATCTTGTCTTTCCAAAGGATAATTCTGATAGGCATAGGCATTTCTCACCTATTCACTTCACTCGTCATTTACCAAATGGTGAGAAACAAGATAGAACATGGCTTGTCTATTCAGAGGCTTTGGATAGAGTGTTTTGCTTTTGTTGTAAGTTGTTTAAAAAAGATGAAAACAAGTCTCAATTAGCGACTGAAGGGTTCAAAAATTGGAAACATATTGATGAAAGACTTAAAAGCCATGAAAGTAGCAGTGAGCATATTAGATGCATGGACAAGTGGATCGAGATGACTTTGAGATTGGAAAAGAATGAAACCATTGATAAGCATACGTTGGAACATATCAACAAAGAGAAGGAATATTGGAGAGCGGTGTTATTTAGGATTCTTGCACTTGTCAAGACACTTGCTAAGAGAAATTTAGCATTTCGTGGAAAAAAAATCAAAAGTACATGATGATAACAATGGGAACTTCTTAGCTTTCATTGAAATGATTGCCTCATTTGATCGAATAATGGAAAAGCACCTACAACGGATTGAAAATGGTGATATTCAATACCATTACTTGGGTCCTAGAATTCAAAATGAATTGATACAACTTTTAAGTGGTGAGGTCAAAAGTACAAATATTGCAAAAATCAAGGAAGCAAAGTATTTCTCGATTATACTTGATTGTACACCAGATATAAGTCATGAAGAACAAATGTCTATTGTCATTAGATGTGTGGATATTTCAAGCAATCCAATAAAGGTGAAAGAGTTTTTTCTAGAATTTTTGAATGTAGATGATACATCGGGGTTGGCGCTTTTTGGTGAACTTCAAGAAGTTTTGAGTAAACTTGACCTTGATATTCAAGATCTAAGAGGTCAAGGATATGACAATGGCTCAAATATGAAAGGAAAACATAAAGGTGTGCAAAGTCGACTACTTCAAGTAAATCCAAGAGCATTTTATACACCATGTGGGTGTCATAGTCTTAACCTTGTTCTTTGTGATATGGCCAACTCTTGTTCAAAAGCAGCGTCATTTTTCTCAGTGGTGCAAAGATTGTATGTCTTATTTTCTTCTTCACCGAAGCGGTGGAAAATTTTAACAGATAATGTGAAGAATCTCACGTTAAAGCCATTGTCACAAACACGCTGGGAAAGCCGTCTTGAAAGTGTTAAAGCCATAAGATATCAAGCTCCACAACTAAGAGATGCTTTAGTTGAATTTGCAAATACTGCAAATCAAAGTGAAGCGACGGCTAAAAGTGAAGCAATGACCCTTGTGAAGAATGAACTTGAAAATTTTGAGTTCTTGTTTGGCATGGTTATTTGGCATAACTTGTTATTTGTTGTGAATTCAGTTAGCAAGCACATTCAGAAAGAAGATATGCATATAGATGATGCAGTTGAGCAATTTAAAGGACTCATGGCTTTTCTTGAAAGATACAGAGATGTTGGTTTTATGGAAGCAATGGTGGAAGCAAAAGACATTGCAAGTGAGATGGGTGTTGATCCTGTATTTGTTGAAAAGCGCAACATTAGAAGAAAAAAACAATTTGATGAGGATGTTACCGACGAGGTGAACCTGACAGCTGAAGAATCCTTTCGGGTGAATTATTTTTTGTATGTTGTGGATCAAGCAATTTCTTCAATGAAGAGCAGATTCGAACAGTTGGAAGTATACGAGAAAAAGTTTGGCTTTTTGTTTGATTTAAAGAAGTCAAAATATTCCAACAATGAATGTTTAATGAAATCTTGTGCTAGTCTTGAAGAGTTTTTGACACATGATAATGTATCGGATATTGATGGTAAAGACTTATTCATGGAGTTGAAGTTCTTGAGAGAATCATTACCGGAGGAAGTGAAGAAGCCAATTGAAGTTCTCAACTTTTTGAAAAAGAAGGAAAGATGTTTTCCGAATGCGTGGATTGCTTTTAGAATCCTTTTGACAATCCCGGTCACGGTTGCTTCCGGAGAAAGAAGTTTTTCAAAGTTGAAGTTGATTAAAAATTATCTTCGGTCAACAATGTCACAAGAGCGGTTCAACGGTTTGGCTCTATTGTCAATTGAACAAGATATGGTTGATGACATTGACTACGCGAGTTTGAGTAGTACTTTTGCTTCTAAAAATGCTAGGAGAGAGGTGTTTAAGTGATTATATGTAATAATACTTCCAATAACTATCTCTTTTGTTTTGAAATGTTTACAATGTTCTTATTTGACTTGGAAAATTTCTACTTTTTTGTTAGTGTTTTTTTTCCGAAGGGCGAGGGCTTAAATTTTTTTTTGGCCCCGAGCCTAAATTTGGACAGGGACGCCCCTGGGAAAAGTGTATACCTTTTATTTTTAAACAGAACTCAAACTGTGTTGTTCAGATTTGTTTACCGATCAAGTAGATGTATGTAGATATATCACACAAAAACTTTCCAAGAAATTGAGCCTGCATCTATCAAGCCTGAGCTTGAGATATATTTTTGTTTTGGTTTTTTGGTTTTGAAAAAGGATAAATAAATTATAATTTTTATCTCGAATTTTAATCTCATGTCATTTTCCCTTCTGAGCTCCATTTTAGTTGTTTCTCGTCACGTTGCGCTCCACGTCACGTCCTCCATCACGCTATATCTGCAACGAAATAAACCACATACCCAAGCGTGACAAATACCAGTAAAACACATGCAATTCACTCAAAAATAAAGAGATTTCCGGACATAAACGTCTTTCGTCTTGTGATTCGATCTTTTGGTGAAAAGTGCCTATAAAAACCACTAACTTCCCAAAACCACATCGAATAAGCCATAAATAAGGGGTACAAAATGCATAAAATTATAGTAAAGTTGGCTCTTATCAACTACCTCGTACTTAGCGTTTGCTCGCCCTCAAGCAAATCAAGCGATTCAAAAATAAAACATGAGGTCAATGTAGCTATCACATGGGAAACCAAAATATCCAATGAGTAAAACTAGTCAACAAGCGGATAAAAACGACCCGAAACATATTTCATCATGGAAACAAAATGTGTGTGTGTGTGCATAGCTTCTCAATCATTCATTATAGTCAACCGGCTCAGATTAGAAATGCATGACTAACGTTGTTACACCATAGGCTTATACTTCATAATCATCTCCACTCGAGGTCAAATCAAGGCTAACTAAGGTCAGGCAGGACTTGCATGGTTGTAACGTTAGGCCATGGACGGGATTAATCGAAGGGATAAACGGAATATCAAATGAGAAAATATGAGTGAGCCTTATCAAAACATCTTGCACTTAACTCATAGCTCACGTCCCTTCATCCCCGCATTATAAATAGGAGTAAGATGCAAAAAAGGTGGCCACCAGGAATAAACTCCAAGATAGCTTGCAAATATAGTTGTTACAAGAACAATCTAGCCAAGATTTCAAAACATCCACTCCAATTTACTTCATCTCATCGCCATGCATTACATTGGAAGTATTCATTTGAAGACTTTCATCCACATTTCTTGACTCAGCCTTATTCCAACACTTATTCATTTTTTTTGCTTTTTTGATTGATTTTTTATTTTTACTGTCTTTTTTTTGGGTAACCAAACGCCAACATACTTCACTACCCCTTCATATTCATAGTACAAAAGATCCACCAACACCACAATTTGACACACATTTTCACCACCCCACACTTGTGCTAACAAGTGGCCCTTAGACTCATTCATAGGGTGCCAAAGAAACGTAGACCACAAATAAAGGCTAAGGGTTGGTAATTATTCGCTAAATAATGAATGGCTAAAGTTCGGGTGGGGGAATCTATGGAAATTATGTATAGTGTTGGCTATTTGGCTCTGGTCGGGTCAAAGAAATGCCAGCACCATCATCCCTTAATCTATCAAGATTGACCTTCCTATTTCCCCTCAAATTTAATGGCACAAGTTCTAGGTAACAGATTAATGTCTATGTCAACTATAATCATTCACCAACCAACCACAAATAATGAAAACAAAGCTATTACGTGCATAAGAATTCCATTTCCACAACAAGATAAATGTTTGACTCACATGCATTCAACTCATGACTAATAATTAACCAAAGAATTCAATGACTTACATAGGATTCGCAAAATCAAAATCATGAATTTTTTTTAAAAATGGCTCAATTGTTACTCAGTTAGACCAAACACCAAGCATATTACTTATTCGATGTAGTCAAGTGAAGCTAAGTCTACCATCCCCCCACTTAAAACGGAACACCGTGCTCGGTGTGTGAGTGATAAAGTAAAGAAAGAAAGACTTAGTTGAACCGGCAACAAGACGCAACCATGCAAAATGATAACTGACAATGTATCTCCCAGGGTACCTGTGTAATCAAAACAAAAACAACCAAGAATCCACTACGACAAAAGGCCGAAACCTTAAGCGTATGTAAGCACAAGTATGAAGATGTATAGCATGTAAAATATGGGTTATCATATGGCATGCAACAAGAATCAAGTGGCGTGGTCCAATTTTCACCTTTTGTTATTATTATTATTATTATTTTTTTTTTTGAATCATTATTTTTTATTTTTTTTAATTTTTTTTTATAATGTCCTCCTCCATGTGTAATACTACGAAATCCACCGGGAAGACAAGTTTACCTACTTGAACCAACACATCCTCAACAACTCCCATGGGGAACCTAATTGACCTATCAGCCATTTGTAAGGTCATATTTGTACGCTTAAGCTCACCTACCCCTAAACTCTAAAAAAATCCTCCTAGGCATCAGGCTTACACTTGCACCTAAGTCACACAACACCCTAGGGAATAACATCCAGCCTATAGTGCAAGGAATGGAAAAACTACCCAGATCTTTCAACTTAGGAAGGCAACTTATTTTGGAGAATGGTAGAACACTCCTCATATAAACACACCACTTTCTCCATCTTGGCTTTGTTAGATAAATCCATTTTATAAATTTGACATAAGATGGCATATGAAAAAGTGCATCCACACGTGGGATATTTATCTCTACTTTTCTTAGGATATCGAGAAACTTGTTCTGCTTTTTGGAAATAGTTGGCTTGGTAGGGCCACGAGGGGTAAGGTAATTTAGACAAATCATATGGCTTTTTCATAGAGATCATACATGTGTCGTTCATACCTTCCTGTGTCGTGTCTGACCGCTTCTCGGGCACCGCACTCGGCTTCTCCACCTCTTTCTATATCTCATTGGCTTCTTGATCCTCATCGATCACCACCCAGTCTTTATCTTCTTCTATTGGTTTCTCTATCTTTATCTTCTGAACTTCATGTGCTTCAACATCACTAACCACAACTTTTCCGCACCTCGTAAAGATCACATTTACTTGCATGAGGTTCCTCACGGTGTTTTTAGGTAACCTACCACTTGTATCTAAAGTTGCATTTTCAGTTTTTCCCTATTTGTGTCTCCAAATTTCTCACTACGGGCTGCAAGTTTACATGGGCATTTCTCGTCTCTTTCAATTCCTTGTTCACATCCCTGTTATTCTCCATCAAGTCTCTGCTAATATACTATAGTAATATAATATATCCGTGGAACTTTTAGGTTGCATGGGCTCTATCAGCGGTGATGCAGACTGTGGGGCCGGGCATATTGCAATTGCGCATTAGGGTGCACGTAAACCCTTTGCTGAGGTGGCCTCTGATTCATAAAAGTAGTCTATGGTTGAAGTGCAAATTGACTCTTTTGTGGCTGAGAAATTTGTGGTTGAGTGGCTTGCCCGACCCCTTGATTTCTACCCCAAGCAAGATTAGGATTATCCTGCCAATTCTGAAAATTTTTGCTCCTCGTTCTGGATTGACTAAATAGTTCACATCCATGGGCCAATTTGATGTCAAACTTGGATCTGCAGTCTGATATACCATAGGGCTCAAGCATAAAGGATGCATGTCCATGCGGTTCATACCGAATGGGTTCTCAAGAGATAGATCATTCAACAACTGAGTCATGGTTAACTGACTAGCCTGTTTGGTAGGGCAATTGAGGCCCAAGGTTCTCCACCACAAATAGTGCACCCTTTCGATTCCTTCTGCCACGCTAACATGTCATTCATCTACTTTTTAAGATCCACCACGTCAGCTTGCATCCTCATAAATTTCCCACTTGGCCCGAATTGGTCAACCATGCTAATTAGTTTCCCCGAAACGCTTCTTCCCATCTTCCACTGTCTGTTGCTTTCTACAACTCTCTCTATCGTGGCTAGTGAAACATTAAGCTCCACACTCATCACATCACCCCCATATGCCGCATTTAAATTAGACTGATCTGTCTCGTGTAAACCACCATAAAAGAGATATACTTCATTCCATGTTTCTAACCATGATGCGGTCACTTTCTAAACATCGCTTTGAATCTATCCCAAGCCTTATGCATACTCTCCATATCTAACTGCTCGAAATTGGTAATATTGTCCTTTATGTCTAATGTTTTGGAGAGGGGACAATACTTCAGTAAGAACTTCGAAGTCACTTGATCTGTGTAGGGAATCATATGGAAGTGACTCAAACCATGCTCTTGCAGCCTCTTTCAATGTAAATGGAAACAATAACATTCTCTCCGCCTCCTTGGAAACACCTTTCATCTTCACCGTCCGGAAAACTTGCATGAAATGGTTCAAAAACAGATTGGGGTCCTTAGTCGACATACCCCAAAATTGTGCACTGTCGTTAAGAAGATACCACACATGCTGTTTAATCTCCAAGTTGTTTGCCGGAATAGGTGGTAAACGGATAGGGTTATGCCTCTCACCAATAGTCGGTGCCGCATAGTCTCTCAAAATCCTTCCCTGATTACCCTGATTTTGCACCGGTGGTCATGTATAAAATTCAGTGCTTGAACAGGGGCGGCCGGTGGTGGATTCGCATTCTGAGCTTGATTCTGCATCATCATTTGCATCATCATCTACATCATCTGATTCTGGTCAAAAGGAATTGACCAAATAAATTTCCATGATTATTCTGATTTGCAGGCCCTATTGATGTTGTGGTCAGACTAGGCCCTGCCGACCTCCCTGATCTTGGACCCTATTTGGTCCCAAGTTTAACGCCCTCTGATTGAGTGGGGGCTTTTCGTTTAAGTTCAGTGGATCTCGATTCTCGAGAACAAGCGTTGGGTGTACCTGCAACCCATCTTGAGTCTTATTTCCATCGGTCAAATTCGCTAAATCTCCACCTCCCGAAGTCATTGCAACTTCTTCTGATTCAGAGTCTACTTAAATACCTGATTTAAATGATTCGTCAACTAACTTCTTCTCCTCACGCTGTTCTGATGTCTTGCAAATGCTTCAATTTCCGAAATCAAATGAGTTAGAGGTTCCTTAGAACTTCGGGTCATGCACTGCAATCACCAAAACAACAAGAAAATAATAAAATAAAAATGACCTTATCAAAAATACTTGAATGACTTACTGATATTGACAGATACCCCGGCAACGGCGCCAGAGAACTTGATGGCCAAAACATTGACGTCCAACTTTAACCGGCAGAGTACCGGGTTGGAAGCACTACAGCGGCGAGCAAGGTCGTATCTCACGAGAAATCAATCAAGTATCACAATCACGCTCGTATTCAATTTAGGCTCACAAAGATTGATGAAGGTAATTATAACTGGAGAAATAAAAATGCTAACTTTAAAATATATGATAAACAAAGTAGCTCAATTATGGTCAAAAACACTACTCCCAATACTTTTACCGAATCATCAGGGACGAGCCTTAACCTACCAACCAAACAATAGTTTCTAATGAACATGTATTGGGTGCAATCTCCTAAACTGGTCCCTAGACGCTAATACCACTACCTAGTTACCCTATATTCGGTTCAACAGTTCTCTCTATGGGATTTAATTGACATAATATAATGAAAAACAATGAAACGCTCCGCATCCACCGAGTTCACGACTTAACTAGGAAAACCTTACCAAGGGACAGACTGCGAAAAACTCGACTACTTCGTGCATTGCAATCCTAAAACTTATTTCGCACACCCTCGCAAAATACATTTATAAAGGTTATGTGTATGATCAATTAATGGTTCGCGACTCCACTAATAGCATTAGGACAAAAATTCAAAAGATTTATTTTTTAGGACATACTCATCCCTGGATCATCGTTTAGACATTAATTTCGTAATTCCATCACACAATTTAGCTAATTATAAAATTAGCTACTCATACTAATAATAAAATCACCGAAATTCATCAAGAAATAGATAATATGCATCATAAAAATGTGAATAAAATTACCGATAAAAATATTAGAGCAGTTTACCAAGCGAATCGTCACTTCGTTGTGTTCCAATTATAAAATAACAGAAGAATATTGATGTTCTAAGGGAATTTTTGCACAAAAATAAAATAAATATGAAAGGGGAAAAACTGTTGCAGAGAAAAATAAAAAATGTTCTATGAGTATGTGTGATGAAATTAGACCTAACTGGTTTAATTTTTAATGAGCCAAAACCCGACTTGGGTAAAATATTCCCAAAAAAGATGGGTCTGCTTCATTCCAGCATTCTCATTTCTTTTCTTTTTTTTAATTTTAATTTTGATAAAATGAGGTGCGAGCTTCAAAAGGTACAAGCCCACACCTATAATGCGGAGAGATAAAAGAAAGGATAGTGATAGATGCACCACCTTTTATCCACACAAATACACATAAAACATTTTCCACCATTTATTTGAAGAAGAAAATAATATAAAAAAAACCAATAAAACTGCACCGCACAAGTTCATAGTCGGGGATGAGTGGTGCACCATATCGGTGCCAACATCATTTTCCTAAAAGAAATTGAGGCAAGGGAAGGTGCAGACGGCATTTATCAAGCATGAGTTTGGCTTTGATAAAAAAAAAAAAAAAATTATAATTTTTATCTCGAATTTTAATCTCACGTTATTTCTATTTTCGAGCTCCGTTTTAATTGATTCTCGTCACGTTGCGCTCCACGTCACGACCTCCATCATGCTATATCAACAACAAAATAAACCACATACCCAAATGTGACAAATGCCAATAAAACACATGCATTTCACTCAAAACTAAAGAGATTTCCGGACATAAATGTCTTTCGTCTCGTGATTAGATCTTTGGTAAAAAGTGCCTATAAAAACCACTCAACTACCCAAAACCACATTGAATAAGCCATAAATAAGGGGTACAAAACGCATAAAATTATAGCAAAGTTGACTCTCATACACTGATGAGGTGGAAATCATCACGGAGGCTTAGCGGTGTATGATTGATGGATATCTGGCTTATTTGTTGGTGATTATATGGATGGTAGCCGGTGGTGCACGACGGCGATAGGAGTAGTGTTTGTGAGATGGTGTTTTTGGAAAGCTTTGGCCTGCTTTCTATTAGAATGTATATATCATTCAGGTTACACAAGCCTTCCTTTTATAGGAGTATGAAGCTTAGGAGTTAAGTAAAAGACAGGTGTTACATGGTAGCTTAGTGTTTGAGTAAACTTAGTAGCTAAGCAAACTAAATATCTGGATTGCAAGTGGGTAGAATATCTCGGTGGCGACCTCTTACGTTCACATAGGTCGCAAGCTTCGTTGTCCTGCCTTGCTCTTGCTCCCTGCTGCTTCTCATCAAGTCTTGTGCGGCCTCTTAAGGACCTTAAGTCCAAGATCGTGGGTCGGCCCCCTGGTCCAGCAGCGTTCTGGGTGAGGTTCGACAGCAGCGACCTCGACTTGGTTGGTTTTAATCACCGACGTTGTGGTTGCGGGCCATTATCTGGTCCGGTGGGTCAGATAGGCTATTTCCGGCATTCAAAGGTGGTGATACCATTTGTACGCATCAATGGCCCCCTACTCCGTGCCTTAAGCATTTTTCATGGGAATGTTAAGCGTGGAGTAAAGTGAGCTCAAGGATTATATAGTCTATTTGCGACCTCATCGTCTGATGCGACTTGTTCACTTAGGACAGTGCTTTTAAAGCGAGCGGCCTCAAAGCAACTTTGGGTCTATTTGCGACCTCGTCGTCTGATGCGACTTGTTCACTTAGGACCGTGCTTTTAAAGCGAGCGGCCTCAAAGCAACTTTAGGTCTATTTGGGACCTCGTCGTCTGATGTGACTTGTTCACTTAGGACCGTGCTTTTAAAGCGAGCGGCCTCAAAGCAATTTTGGGTCTATTTGCGACCTCGTTGTCTGATGCGACTTGTTCACATAGGACCGTGGTTCGACCTCATCCTTGGAGAGGTGATCTATCCGTCCAATGGTTAGTGAGGCAGTTTAACAATCGGATCGTCGCTGGCATCAGCTCCCTTGGTAACCGTAATTGCATGGGTGCTGAGGTTGATTTGGTAACTACCCAAGTACGTGGGCGGATAATGGTCGAGTGATTGATTACGTGGGCATTAATGATCGTGCCTTAATGATGGCGGTTTTGAATTTTGAAAACCGAAAAAAGGCCGCGTAAACCTGGGCCGTTGGATGGCTGGATCCTCGATCGCACGATCAAATTTCCTCTGCCTATATAAGGCTCCCATCCTTCCAACCTTCTCACTTTTTGCTCTTCCATTCCCCCTCCACTTTTCCTCTCGTATCTTTGTTAATTTTCTGGGAGTGCAAGGGTTTTCGGTGAAGGTTTTGGAGAGGATTTGGTGGTGGCTGAAGCAAGTCTGCGGTTTCAGGCTAATATTTGAAGATTCCGGTCACGAGTTTGAGGATTCCGACGTGTTCTTCCGGTGCCGGATTTAGCCTCTTCTCAGAAACAAGTAAATCCTTTTTCCCTTAACCTCTTTCTTTGTTTTCCTTCCCGTATTTTGATCCTTTTTAGAAAATTTGTTCCACTGTGTGGCAACGTGTTCAACTTAAGACGTTTTTGAGGTAAAATTCGGGGCTTTTTGAGTTGGCATTTTCGTTTTGGGTATGATTTTTCTTGAAAAGGGAAGAGGGGTGAGGCATGCTTTTGGTATAAAGGATTTTTGAGTAGATGCACCGGGGTGGTTTAGCTTTGAAATCTTTACCTTTCTTTCGCTGTGTTTGTTCGTATCAGTACTTCTCCTTTACTTGCAATTGCTTTCAATTTCTCCTGTAAAAACGGAGGGAAGGCGTCGAGATGGGTGCGATCACCTTCCTGGCTTAATCCCCATTATACCAGGTCTGAAAGCTCCACATTTTCCTCTTGTTTTTGCAGGATGTCCGACGGAGAGTATTCTTTAGAGGGTGACTCCGAAGGGGATCAGGAGGCGTACGACTATGCACTGGATGGAGGGGAGGATGACCCTTCTAGCCCCGATGTGTCTGCCGGGGATGACCTGCTTGATGAGATAACCGGAGGGGAGGCCGCTGCTCAAGTAGGCGGTGACCCTTTTGGTTCAGATGTTATGTTCCCTGATCTGGCGCCGTGACGTAAGAAGGGTTGCAGAGAGATGGCCCGCACTCAAGGGACCAGTACTAGTGAGGCCGGAGAAAGAGAAGTGTCTGAAGTTGAAGATCAAGACGCCGAACCCAGCTCTAGTGGTGCCGCTGCGCATGACGAGGCACATATTGAGGACGCCACCCTTCACGAGCTTATGGGGTCAAGCGAGGACGAGAATGGGCCCTTACCTCGTAATTCTGTCTGGGAGCTCCCAAAGAAACCGAAAAAGAAAAGGGACCCCAAAACAATGATTGTTGGCGAAGCGGTGGCGAAGGCAAAAAAACCCGAAACCCAATAATCGGGAGGTGTTAAGGGAGTTCGCTCTTCTGGCTGCGTATGAGAAGGCTCTGGAGGAGGAGTGGATGATGCTTCGCGACAGTGACGACCTTAACAAGCTTCTCCGCCGTCGATATAAGATCGATACAAATGTCTACAGATTTTCTTTGTTTGACTATTCAAAGGAGGAGGATAAGTTTAAACCCGGAGACCGCGAGGATTATGTTTGTGCCTGTCGTCCGAACGATAAACTGATCCTTCACTTCGATCATTTTTATGCGGGGCTCAGACCCCCTTTTGATCTATTTTTTGTCAAGATTTGCAAACTGATGGGAGCTCTACCCACTGATTTTGCTACTGGGGCTGTTATTCAGATTATGGCCTTCATTGTTATATGTCGGACGATGAAGATAGAGCCCACCCTTACTCTGCTGGGTCAATTCCACTTATTTTGCACGACGGCCCTTCCGGGACAGATATCTTTGATGACCAAGACGCCTCGCCTGCTGTTCTCGTTACCAAATAAGATCCAAAGATGGCAAGAACGGGTGCTTAAGGTGGAGTCCAAAGTTGGTTGGCCGTTTCCCAAGGTCGCACAGCGCAAAAGAAAATCCACCCTTTCAATTGGCGAACCCCTAGTTATTGAGCATCGCTTTGTTAAAGGTCTCATGGCGCTTATACACTGACGGGGTTGACCCCTCTTTGAGAAACGTGGCATGGGTCGATCTTCTTGATGTGGCTCTTCACCTGGCGCGCATGGCCGGTATAGCGGGCCCGGGTAGAGTGGATGCTTTAGTCGCCATGGCCCCGGAGGAGTGCGACCCTGATTGGATAGGAGATTTCCACTTAGGCAAATGTTTTCCCTCTGAGTGCCTTGTATGTGGATGCGACCCAAATAGAAGACCGCCTTGTAATTTTCCCTATTTTTTTTAATTTTTATTTTATCGCTTTGTAAGCTATATTGTTTTGTTCCTTTTTCAGACCTGTTTCTAATGAACTCTTTTGTAGGTATGGACGCCAACGAATGCCGGGCTCAGAGACAGAGGCTCGCTAATGAGAATGCCAAAATTCGATAAGCGACCCTGAAGCAGGTTATGGGAAAGATACCACATACCGTGGATGCCTCGGTTGTTGATGAGACATACGATCCTACTCAGCCAGCGGCGGTGCCCATAGGTGCGAGCTCAAGCCAGGCCGGGGCCCAAAAAAGATCGCAGGCTGATGCACCTGCTAAAGAGCCTCAGGGCCAAAAGAGATCTAGGACTATGAAAGACAAAACTGCAGTCGGAGCTGACAAAGGCTCTGATCGTCCCGACAATCGACCCGCTGATAAAGGCTCTGATCGTCTCGACATGTGACCCGCTGATAAAGGCTCTTTGCGGCCAGAGGTTACTGCTAAAGAAGTCATGGAGGAGACGAGGGCGTTGCCCGCAGGGACCCTTCCCCGAGGTTATAAAGGGAAATCGGCCGTTTGATTGGATGCTAATTTCACCCAAGGCCTTGACATGTCAAAGGCGAGCCAGATCAGGGAGGCAATTGCCGACGTCATTACTCTGGGCCGTCTGGCCTGGGACTCGCCACCTGGAGTTCAGATGGATAATGGGAGGGGAATTACTGCACGCGTCGTGGTTCAAGATGATGCCCCCGCCGGAGATGAAGTCGCTGAACTTACAGATCTTTCCGGCCAGTTTGGGATCGTAGCCTCTATGGTGAGCTTTTTATAGTCTCGTAGTTTTGCCAACTTTGTTTTTCGGGCAGGCTTACATTCTTCTCCTTTTTCAGCTTGGAACTCGTATTAATAAGGCCATTGAGGCTGCTGAGAAACGCAAGGCTGAACTCAAGAAAGTGACCGCGGCTATTGGGGCTTCGGATAAGGCCAGGGTCGCTTCAGAGAACAAGAGCGCGGAGGCCTTGACCGAGGTAGATCGGATGAAAAAGACCATGCTTAAGAGTGTTAAGCTGGACGTTGAGCTACAACAAAAAGTGTCAATTCTGAAGGATGAAGCTCGTAAATCTACTGAAGGGTTGTCAGCCGCGCAAGAGGAGATTGCGAGTTTATAAGAGCAACTTGCTGCCGTAAATAAGGTTGCTGAGGAGGCGAGTCCAACGGCCATTGCTTCCTTTAAGCGTTCTGATGAGTTTGTCGATTACCCGGAGGCGAGCTTTGACCAAGTTTTCAACCACCTCGCCCGCTGCCTTTGGGCTTATCATGGTAGGGAGAGTATCATCTTTGAGGAAATGCTCCGGTGGGTTAGCATGTCCCAGGGAAATCCCGACTTGTTGGCCCTTCACCCAGATATACCTTATGTCGCGGATCACATCATCGCTATTCAAACTAGGCAGATAGAGCATGGCGAGCCAGTCTGGGATCCTACTCCAGTTAACCCTGCTAACTTTTCTATTTTGATGACTCCTCCTCCTGCTGCGAACGATCAACCAGGTGATGAGTATATTGATACCCCCCCGGCTCAACCTAATGATTTTATGCGCTTGTTTTGAAACTTTTTCCTGCGATCATGTAATAATTCAAAGTTTGCTTTTGTTTTTGAACTATTCCGACGCTTTCTTTTGATGTTATTGTAATAACTTTAGCTTTTATTTTCTGCACTTGATCCGTGGCCGCGTTTGGCTTGTTGAACTTGATTTGTGGCTGTTTTTTGGCCCTCTAATTTATGCATTTTATTTGTTTCTTTTGATTCCTCTCCTGCATCTTGTGTATCTTGTATGTGTGCGGCCCCCATTATTTTGGTGAGGTTTAGGTAGCTCGCTAAAATAATAAAACCAAAGAATCTGCAAAACATTGATCGAAAATTCCTGTTGTGGCCCTCTTTATTTGGGACAAGGATATCAGCGACCTAGTTTGTATTTGCTAGCGTCGCATATGGAGCGTTAAAATTTCCCTATGCCCCCTTGTTTTGGGTGAGGCCTGGATGGGTTGGAGCGAAAAAAGTTTCCGTCCCCTTTGGACAAACCTTGGTGACTGCGGACTTGTGGCAAATAATCGACGGAAAATCCGAATGCGGCCCCTCTGTTTGAGACGACCTATGGTGCGATTATGCTTGTTGATGTTTGAAATTTTCAGAGTGCGGCCCCATAAGTTTACGGCGGAATAATGGTTTGCCAGGAACTTAAAGGCTGAACTGGTTGGAGGGGACTGACCTTTCTTGACTGTCGTGTTGCTGAAAAAGCAAGGACTCTGAATTGATTGGACAGGTCACTGGCAATATTTTGACCAATGGTGCATGCACAATCAATGTAGCCTAGAATCTCGTGCTGATAACTGTCAAGCGTTAAACCTGCCCCCGGGATTTCAAATTTTTGGCTAAAACCCCGTGGATGCTAGCCGTCAGATCTTGTCAATCGTGGCCGTTTGTCTTGCTTTCTTCTGCTATAAAAGGAGGGAGAAAACCCGGCTCTATACCATTCCTCTTTTGAACCAATCTTTATTGTGAGATTCATGTCTTTTCACTCTAAGGAGAGTAGTGCAGTCTGAGTGTGGAAAGCCCGTCCAGTACGTGATGTTTCCCCTTTCTTCCTTACTGCCTCTCTTACTGCCAAAGATCATTTTTGGCATTATTTTGACGTGGTCAGGCTTGCGAGGGAGAGGGGCTTAAATGAGTGCAAAGTCGAGGGTGATGGTTCTTTGCTCCGGGTGCAGCTTTCTGGGTGGTTAGATTTTGTCTCGCCACCTCCGACACCTTTCAACCTTACGATGGTAAAGGAATTTTACTCCGTCTTATCAGAGGTTCCTTCCGAGGAAATTGTTAGCTGTGTGGCCCTTTGAGGTGTCTCGGTCACTTTTACCTCGGAGGCTATCAACGAGGCTCTTTGCATACCTGCTATCTATCTCTTTGCTCATTATGAGGTTGCCTGGAACCTTGGTGATGAGGCAAGTAGACAGGTTCGTTTATGTCGGGCAATCCGCAAGCTCTTCCCAGATTATCAACGGCCTCGCACCCTAGGCCTCGCTTCTGAATTGTCTCACAGCAACAGTGAGTGGAAAAGGTTTATCAACTCACGCGCTCTTCCGTCCATGGATTTCGAGGTTGTCAGTGAGGCTGAAGCTTTCCTTCTGCATGCTATTCGCGACCCCAAGGTTGATATTGATTGGGGGTCCTGATTCACCGTGAGGCAGTTAACTTTGCGGTCTCAATGAATCCTGATCGTCGTATCCCCTTTGCCTCGCTTATTTCTAGGTTATGTAGTGTAGCTAGGATGCCGACGCACTCATTGGACCGTTGTGGGTTCGCTTGAACGAGTAGTTTTAAAATTTCACCCTACGGCCCCCTTTTTTTTTGTTAAACCGAAGGGCGTTGTAGGCCACGGGTTTGCCAAAAATAACCGTACCCCTTGTTGTTAATGAAGATGTTCTTTTACTTGATGCTTCCCTCCTCACATGCTTCGCTTGTATGCACTAGATAGACGGCTTACATGTAATATTTTTTCAGATTGTCTGCGTGCCATGGCTTGTCGTATTCGCGAACTTGGTTGTCACTTAATACTTAAGTCCTTTTCTTGACTATTCGAGCGACCCGTACCGGGCCCTCCCAATTCTCTGGTAGCTTTCCTTTCTTGGCCTCGTGCAATATGGCATGTCTTTTGCGCAAAACATAATCCCCCCAGCGAAGTGATGATCGCGAATGTGTCTGTCGTGGTGGCGCTTGGCTGCCCGTTTATATTTGAGTAAACGGCCATACGACTGGATCCGCTGCTCCTCTGCTAAATCAAGGTCAAGCTTCCGGGTCAGCGGGTTATCAGCTTCGCTGAAATAGGAGACCCTTAGACTTGGTATGGCCATTTCTACTGGGGCCATAACTTCTGATCCATAGGTCAAAGCGAAGGGAGTTTCCCCTGTAGTTGTTTTTCACGACGTTCTGAGCGCCCATAAAGCCGCTGGTAGGTGATCTGGCCAATTGCCTTCCTTTTCACCCAAACTCTTTTTTAGCACGCTTAGTACCTGTTTGTTGGTGTTTTCGGCCTGACCATTTTCTTGCGGATAGCACACTGATGACTACCAATGTTTGACGTTATTTTCTCTGCAGAATGCGTCGAACTCTTCCCTGACTTGCGGCCCGTGATCCGATACTATCACTTTGGGGTCGGCAAATCAAGTCCATACTTGATCGAGTAGAAACTAGATTATATATCTGGTGTTGATTTTTACCAAGGCTTTGGCCTCGATCCATTTGGTGAAATAGTCGACGGCGACCACCACGTATTCACTTCCAGAGCGACCCTTTTTCAGCGGTCCAATGAGGTCGATGGCCCACATGTCGAATGGCCTGGCGGCAACGACGATGCTTTGCTCGACTGATGGTAGCCTGGGAATATCCGCAAATTTCTGACATACGTCGCACGCTTTAGCGTATGTGTTGGAAATATTATTTGTGTTTTGATGATGATTCATCACGTAATTAGACAAATCACTTACAACCCATGATGATGAAGTCATAACTAACTGTTATAGTGCATAATGAAAGAAGAAGCAAGAAATGGTCTAGAGATAAAGTGTATAAGTTCTTTCTAGAGTCTGAACCTTGTATAGGTTGTTTCAGACAAGCATTGTAATAGAATAGGAACTAGGCGAACAGCTGAGTCACAACAAGAATACTGAGTCATTACAAGAAAACTGAGTATACACATGAATAACTGAGGGTTCAAACTCAGTAATGCAAGAACAGAAGAAGGTAAGTTCGCTGAGGGTCATAAACTCAGTTGGCTTATCTAGAAGACTGAAGAACTAAGGGACACAGACTCAGTTACAGAAGACTGAAGAACTAAGGTAGCAAACTCAGTTAGAAGCTGATTAAGTCGTGACTATAAGTCAGGATTCAGGCAAGTCTGTGGTGACCTAGAACTGAACTATAGATCATGTTAAACTGAATAATCTTAAGGACAAAGATTATCAGTTACCAAGAAAAGAAGAAACTGAATGGTGCACTCGACTTAGTCAATTAAAGTCAGATGTCAAGTATACAAGGTACTCAGTTTTGAAAAAGAGTAGAAAACTGAGTCAAGGCCTTGCTGAATTTAAACTGACAATACGACAAAGATCGTACATATGAACGTTGGCTAAACGACAAGTGTAACGGCTACAAGAGCTAGTGACCGTTACATCACCCCTATAAATACACAAGAGAATCACTTGAAGAAGAACAGGCGAGAGAAGGATCAGAAAAAGAGCTTTACAAACACATATCCCAAGATCCAGATCCTGAAAATCAGATCATATATATCTAGAAAAGGGGAAGCCAACAGAATTGCCTTGAAGATTTCAAAGAAAGATCCAGTAACCCATTAAAGGGGAAAGAAGGCATCTTGGAGCTACAAAGTCAGATCCAGAAGAATCAGATAGCTCACTGAATTAATCCTTGATTAATTCTAAACCTAACCTTTGTGAAAAAGGGTTAGCTGTGCATAGTTTGAAGAGAGTAATTCCACCTTTCTTCATACGGTTGCAACTTGGTTGCCACAGCTGTTGGTGCAGTCTGCGGACTGTGTTTGTGTTAGTGGTGAGCTGGTGAAGAAGCAATTCCACCTCCGAAAGATCAGTGTGCAGAGTGAAGGGAGCAATCTCACATTTCTTCATTTTGTGTAGACAGTGAAACTAGGGTGTCGTGAAGGACTGTCATAGTGCTAGGATTTTGTAACGGTTATCTCAAATTCTAGTGATACCTCCTACACCACAGGAGAAGGGGAGACGTACGGGATTACACCACCCGGAACTTCCATAAACAAATCTTGTGTTGATTTACTTTATGCTCTTATGTTTGTTTTATTTGTTGCATTATCACTCAGCAAACACCAGACACTGAGTCAGCACTGAACTGATACATAGAAGGTCTAGACTCTTATTGACACATCCATTGCACTAAAGGCTAGTTTTATCCGCTGCCAGTTAACAAGATTAAATATAAGTCAGTATTGACTTATACTCGGTTAAGTTGGCTGAACTCCGCACAAGTTAAGGGACAGGAACAAAACTAGACTAAGCATCAGTTTGAGTTTTAGAGAAACTCAGTTCCTGGGGCTATTCCAGTTTTGGGAAAGTTTTTGGTGACAAGTTTATTCACCCCCCCCCTCTAAACTTGTGTTAGCCTTTCCAGGGGACCAACAATTGGTATCGGAGCGGTGCTTCTGTTACGAAAAGATCCAAAACTATGCATCAGTTATCTCGGATATCTTTTAAACCAGTTGTTGAAGACCCCTCACTGTATCAGTTGCAAAAGCACTTAATTTGATTTCAATGACTACATACAGAATTAAGAGTTGGCTTATTCACCCCCTGACTAATTGTTTGCAAAATATATCTGATTTTCAGGATCAATTATCTGAGAGGTTCAATGAGACAAACTTGAACAAAAATCCAGAACCTCAACTAAGTGATGATGTGGATACAAACTTCAATACCCATATTAACATATCCAGACGAGTTCCATCACAAAGAATTTTCTCAAAAGAAAAGAAGCTGTTGCAAGCTGCTAGTGAAGATTCATTAGAGCAACAAAAGAATGTACATCCAAATCTTAAAACTGCATCAAATCATCAAGAAAAGGTACATTCTTCAACTCAGTTATCATTTGCTGAACTCAGTCAGAGAAACTCTGATCTTGTCAAGTTAACTGAAAAACTTACGTTGGAATTGAAATTAAAAGACAGAGAACTTGACAAAGCAAATGATTGGAATGAGTTTCTTGAAACTGAGATGTCAAATCTTGCTGAAAGATTATTGTCTAGTAAATTTGACAAAAGCAATGATAATCCCCCACCCCTACCCAGTCTCGAGACTTCAAAGAGTATAAACTTTAAACGTCAAGATACTGGAAGACCTAGTAGATTTCACAAAGAAAACAACGATGTAAAATCTAAAAGAATCCTTGCGAAATCAACTAAGGTTGAACGTAATGGTTTATCTAGAAAGGAGATGAGAAAGCTTAATTCTCTCATCGAAGAAACTGAAAATAATACTTCAGTAACTAATCCAGCCGGACCCAAAAAATATGGGTACCAAAGAAAACTTAAAATTGTTTTGCAGGTTGAGTCAGTTCTCAAAGCTGAATCCTGAGAAAACTGACCTCTAAACAAAAGCTGATGAAGGACAAATTGGTCACAAACTAAAGACTTTCCAGCTACCATATGACGCTTGGGCTGACATGACAAATCAATCGAAGCCACATTCAATCTGGGAGAAAAAGTAGATGTACATTCCTACAAAATCCCATTGATTGTGACACGACTCTTATTTGAAAAAGATTGCAAAACGAAATCTTGACGAAATCCTGCTCATCCAAATTGAAAGCATTCAAGATTTTCAAAAAGAAACCCTAATTCAAAAATCATGGAACGATACAACATCGACGAAGGAATCACCACGAGCCTGGATAATTTCTGTCAAACATTTTCACACTCCACTCTCTCAATTCGGATTGTAAACAAGATCAAAAAGATTCGGGGACTCGAAAACCTGATTGATACAAAGGTCGATGCTTTATGCCCAGAAACCATCAGAGATTTCTACAAGAATGCAGTAATCACCAATGAGGGAAAAAGCTTCAGGACAACTGTTCAAGATAAAAGCTTCACAGTTGATGAACAATTTCTTTCCCTGGTATTTGATCTAGACATAACTGGAGGCTCTTCATCCCTCACCTTTGGAAGTAAAGAAAAGAACAAACTTTGGGACGTCACTGCAATCAACAAGAATGAGAAGAACCTTAGTGGATCAATCTATCAGTAGAAACGAGAATTTGCATTTTTGACGATTCTTCTGACCAAGAATGTCATTGGTCATGCTCGGAATTTCTACACTCTTTCGACTGATAAACTAAAGCTGATCTACTCCATTTGGTTTGAAGAAAGATTGGATTGGAACAAGTTTGTTCTCAATCAATTGATAAAGCAAATCTCAGACGAGAATGAGAGAGCCAAAGAAAGAAACCCTGCTGGAGAAAAGCTTTTATTGAAAAAGTGATTCACTTATTTTAGTTCAAAGGATACTAGATCATTTCTCCATTTCAAAATCCACACAAAAAAAAAGTGGAACACAAGCCAGTGTCCACAGGAGTGAAGAAAAGGAAGATTTTTGTAGAAGAATCAAGTGAAGTTTCAGACTCTAGTTCAAATGAGACTGTAAGATTGGATGACAGAACTCTAAGAAGACAGAAAATGATGTGGAACAAGCTTCAAGCAAAGAAAACTGAAACTGAGAATGTAATTCAAATTGAAGATGAAACTGAAGAGAGTGAACAGAATGAAAATGAAGAAAGTGAAACTGAAGAAAGCAAAGGAAGTGAGACTGATAAATCTGAAGAAAGTGAACGTGAAGAAACTGAAGAGAGTGAATTTCCAACTGAGACGTTTGTAGAGTACACTGATGAGAAAAGAGAAGCTGTTGAGGACGCTGAATTTTGCGAAGCTGAGTATGAAAAGGAACTGACAAGTCATGATCCTATGGCCAGTTCCTCATCTCAAGTCCATGAGGCATCTACAAGCAGATCGGCAACTGAAGGATCTCAGCATCAAGAAACTGAAGATAAACTGAAAGGTTGGGAAGAGATCATTGAAAGTGTGATGCAAACTCTACAGCAGCAGCTCTTTAACTTACATGATTTCATTGGAAGAACACATTACTCAGGCCTATACCAATATTCCAACATCATCACCTTACTTAAATTATTTGAAGAAAGCTTTCGCATATCTTCAATTAAGGGGGAAGAGAAAATTGAAGGTGATGCTGGCAATGAAAAGAAAATCGAAGGTGATGCTGGTAAAGCTGACAAAGATAAAGCTGATGAAGAGAAAGCTGAAGAGGCCTATGCCAAACGTCTGATTGAAGAACAAGATGAACAAATAGATACTGATCTACAGACTATTGATCTACTATCTATTCAACGGAATGAAGAAGCAATTGACATTCTGATCGAAGAGTTGATCAAAGAAGAGACTTTCACAGAAACGAGAACTGAAAAAGATGAAGAAACCTCAGTTAAAGTTGTGCTGAGTATCAGGAAGAAACTTGCAATCTGTGTCAGATTGAAAGCTTCTCTAAAAGCAGCAAAAGATGGATGGACAAGAACTGAGGGGGAAATGACTAAAGGGAAGGAATCTAGTCTTATTTCAGAGGAAGAAGAGAAGGTGATGAGTGAAGAAATCAAAGAGATCTTGGTAAAGTTTAAAGCTGGTAACAATGAAGAGGCAAATCAATTGCTAAATGAATATTTAGAGATCAAGCCTAGAGATGGTGAAACAGAAGAAGAAGGAAAGGCAAGAAGACTCCTGGAGACAAAAAGGAGTATCTTTGTTGGAGAAAAATTGTTGAATTTGGAAAAAGAAAATCTGTAATCTTCTTGTGTAACTCAGTTTATTGTGACATAATCTTTTAATGAATTCAGCTGTTCTAGTTTGTTATCCTAATTTGATTTGTTATGATTTCTTGCATTATTCTTCTATTACTGCTTTTAGGGAGGGTTATAATACATCATCAAAAAGGGGGAAATTGTTGGAAATATTATTTGTGTTTTGATGATGATTCATCACGTAATTAGACAAATCACTTACAACCCATGATGATGAAGTCATAACTAACTGTTATAGTGCATAATGAAAGAAGAAGCAAGAAATGGTCTAGAGATAAAGTGTATAAGTTCTATCTAGAGTCTGAACCTTGTATAGGTTGTTTCAGACAAGCATTGTAATATAATAGGAACTAGGCGAACAGCTGAGTCACAACAAGAATACTGAGTCATTACAAGAAAACTGAGTATACACATGAAGAACTGAGGGTTCAAACTCAGTAATGCAAGAACTGAAGAAGGTAAGTTTGCTGAGGGTCACAAACTCAGTTGGATTATCTAGAAAGACTGGAGAACTGAGGGACACAGACTCAGTTACAGAAGACTGAAGAACTGAGGTAGCAAACTCAGTTAGAAGCTGATTAAGTCGTGACTATAATTCAGGATTCAGGCAAGTCTGTGGTGACCTGGAACTGAACTATAGATCATGTAAAACTGAATAATCTTAAGGACAAAGATTATCAGTTACCAAGAAAAGAAGAAACTAATGGTGTACTCTGACTTAGTCAATTAAAGTCAGATGTCAAGTATACAAGGTACTAAGTTTTGAAGAAGAGTAGAAAACTGAGTCAAGGCCTTGCTGAATTTAAACTGACAATACGACAAAGATCGTACATATGAACGTTGGCTAAACGACAAGTGTAACGGCTACAAGAGCTAGTGACCGTTACATCACCCCTATAAATACATAAGAGAATCACTTGAAAAAGAACATGTGAGAGAAGGATCTAAAAAAGAGCTTTACAAGCACAAATCCAAAGATCCAGATCCAGAAAATCAGATCATATATATCTAGAAAAGGGGAAGCCAACAGAATTGCCTTGAAGATTTCAAAGAATGATCCAGTAACCCATTAAAAGGGAAAGAAGGCATCTTGGAGCTACAAAGTCAGATCCAGAAGAATCAGACAGCTCACTGAATTAATCCTTGATTAATTCTAAACCTAACCTTTGTGAAAAAGGGTTAGCTGTGCATAGTTTGAAGAGAGCAATTCCACCTTTCTTCATACGGTTGCAACTTGGTTGCCACAGCTGTTGGTGCAGTCTGCGGACTGTGTTTGTGTTAGTGGTGAGCTGGTGAAGGAGCAATTCCACCTCCGAAAGATCGGTGTGCAGAGTGAAGGGAGGAATCTCACCTTTCTTCATTTTGTGTAGACAGTAAAACTAGGGTGTCGTGAAGGATTGTCATAGTGCTAGGATTTTGTAACGGTTATCTCAAATTCTAGTGATACCTCCTACACCACAGGAGAAGGGGAGACGTACGGGATTACACCACCCGGAACTTCCATAAACAAATCTTGTGTTGATTTACTTTATGCTCTTATGTTTGTTTTATTTGTTTCATTATCACTCAGCAAACACTGAGTCAGCACTGAACTGATACATAGAAGGTCTAGACTCTTATTGACACATCTATTACACTAAAGACTAGTTTTATCTGCAGCCAGTTAACAAGATTAAATATAAGTCAATATTGACTTATACTCGGTTAAGTTACCTGAACTCCGCACAAGTTAAGGGACAGGAACAAAACTAGACTAAGCATCAGTTTGAGTTTCAGAGAAACTCAGTTCCTGGGGCTATTCAAGTTTTAGGAAAGTTTTTGGTGACAAGTTTATTCACCCCCCCTAAACTTGTGTTAGCCTTTCCAAGGGACCAACAGTATGCTTTGGCGTCCTCTGCGAGCTTCGGCCAGTAGTACCCAGCCAAGAAAACTTTCTGAGCGAGAGTGCGGTTAACCGGGTGGCCGCCGCACATCCTCTCGTGTAGTTCTGCGAGGACTCCATCAACCTCTTCAGGTCGTACGCACGGTAGTAGAGGTTTAGAGAACGATCTTTGATACAAAATGTTGTCTAATATTGTGTATCTAGCGGCTCTTCTGACCAGGGGTTTAGCCTCGTTTAGGCCATCAGGGAGTTCTCCAGAGCCAATATATGCCCTCATGATGTCAATCTAACATGGGTTAGTGGGTCGAAAATCCATTACCTCAACCTGTCGATAGCGGGTCCTGACAGATGTTCCACCATGATTGACGGATTGCTAAGTTAGCTTGGACAAGTAATCTGCTCTGTGATTGTCCTCTCGAGGGATGTTAATTGTTTGTAGTATTTGAAGTTGCTCTCCAGTTTTTTGACGAGATTAATATATTTTTGCAAGATTTCGCAATGGATGCCGAAAGATCAGGCTACGATTGACTACCAACTGTGAATCGCAAAATACCTGCACATTTTCGACTTTCATGGCCCTGGCGAGCTCAAGTCCTGCGATGACTGCCTCATATTCTGCTTGATTAATTGATGCAGTGAAATCAAATCTCAGGACCTTCTCAATCTCTTCCGTGGTGCCTGATTCTAATATGATAATTCCCGCGCCGCAACCTCTGTGGCTAGTAGCGCCATCGACATAGAGCTGCCAACAGTGACTTGGCCGTTGGGGCTCATCCGCTGTGGTTGTTGTTTCGTCGTGGCCATGTTTTGTGTTGGCTTGTTCCCCAGCTCCTTCATTGAAGCTTGTTTCTGCGATAAAGTCGGGCAATGCCTGAGCTTTAATGGCTTTTCGAGTTTTATATCGGACGTCAAATTCAGTGAGCTCGTTGGCCCACCGTAGCAAGCGACCTGACAAGTCCGGCCTGTGGAGGACTCGGCACTGTGGTGCGTCTGATAATACTATAATGGTATGTGATGAAAAGTAAGCCCTTAATTTCGGGCGGCTATGACAACGCATTAAGCTAACTTTTCAATATTAAAATAGCGACTTTCTACTGGGCTTAGAGCTTTAGAAACATAATAGACAGGCTTTTGCGAGGTGCCCTCCTCCTTGATAAGTGCCACGGCGACAGCCCTATCCGAGGCCGCTAAGTACAGAAGCAAAATATCTCCGACCGTCGGACTGGTTAACAATTTTCTCAGGGTTTGCTTCGATCCCTCTCTGGATCACCATGAAGCCCAAAAATTTTCCTGCCTGGACCCCGAAAGTGCATTTTGCAGGGTTTAACTTCATTGACTTCTTTCTTACATTTGTGAAGGTTTTGCGAAGGTCCACCAGGTGATCCTGGTGACTCGATTTCATGACCATATCATCGATATAAGCCTCCATGTTCTTGCCTATTTGTGAGCTAAAACTATGTTCACCATCCTTTGGTACGTTGAACCTGCGCTCATGAGACCAAATGGCATCGTCTCATAGTAATAGAGTCCGCCGGCGGCCCTAAAGGCAGTCAGCTCTTTGTCATCGTCTGCCATCTTGACTTGGTGATAGCCTGAATAGGCATCCAGAAAACTCAGCATTTCAAAACCTGTGATCCCATCTACCATTTTATCGATTGGTGGCAGTGCATAAGGATCTTTGGGGCAGGCTTTGTTCAAATCAGTGAAGTCGACGCACATCTTCCATTTGCCGTTGTGTTTTTTCACCATTACTATGTTTGCTAACCAAGTGGGGTACTGAAGCTCCTTGATTATGCCCGCTGCTAAAAGTTTTTCGACTTCACTTTTTATCGTGACTTCCTTTTCTGTAGAGAATTGGCACGCTCTTTGTTGGATCGGCCTGAAGTTGGGGTCGACGCTTAGGTAGTGTAATACGACCTCCGACTCCGCACCTCTCATATCGGTTACCTCACAGGCGAAGGCATCCATGTTTTCTTTCAAAAGCTCGACCAAACCATCCCTTTCTTTCTTGGTTGTTCGCGACCCTCTCTTTACCTTCTGATCGGGGTACCTTCTATTTATGTTGACCTCGACTAGCTCGTCTTCGGCCGTGAAGTTGGATTGATCTTTGACTTGCAGTGTTTCAACTTCTACGGCCCCGTCTGGGACTTTTTTTACCGTGGCGATCTGGTCCGCAGCCATATTGAACCCCTCCACTCTGGGTCGTTTGGAATCGGCCCTGTTCTTGGTCATATACTCAAGAAGTAATTCGGGTTGACTAGTGGCGACCTCAATTTCGTCTCCTACATGGAATTTGACCCGTTGGTGTGGAACAGATGCCACCATTTGAGACTTTCTCATGAATGGAATCCCCAAGATCATGTTGTAGTATGAGGGGAGGTCGATGACTAAGAAAGTGATTACCTCAGTTAGGCCTGTAAGTGAGCCTTAAAGTTTGATTCGATTTGGCGTGTTCGGCTCGAAAAAGTTCAGTTGGACTTATTTCTTAGTTTTGATGATGAGTGCCATACTAGCTGTTATAGTGCAAAGGCAAAAAGATGTCTAGATCAAATGTATAGGTTTATTAGAGTTTGATTCATAAATAGGTTTGATCAAACAAGCACTGTAAATGGCTGCTGATTGATATCAGCAGACTGGTCTAGGTCAGTAGACTAGTGTTGAACCTACTGAAGACTGAAGACTGAAGGCTGAGGGTTCAAACTCAGTAAATGAAGGCTAAGGGATCAAACTTAGTATTTAAAGTCAAGGATATGGAATCAGAATTTAGGCAAGTCTGTGATGACCTAAACTGATTACATATACCTTGTGTAGAAGGTCTAAGTTCCATAAGTTGGATGATGTTTGGAACTTAGTTATTTTTAATGATGTAATCTAACTTCACAAATAAAAGTTAGATAAAAGTAATCAGCTGCATTATATTTTATACACAGAAATGTCATGATCAGCAGACTGATTGAAACTTCAGCAGACTGATGAACCTGCTGATATATACCTCGATTAATTCAAGATTATTTTTGGTAGATTACATGGATAAGGACAGCCAACTACCTCTGACTTATCAAGAAAATCAAAGGTTGAGATTAAAAAGACGTTGGGATGATTCACATTTTTATCCATTGGATACAAGTCAAAGGGGTGGACAGACTGCACTGTCAAAAAGGAATTCTGACAGTGTCAGTCCTATGAATAGTGATAGAATGCAAATCAGATGGGACAAAAACAAGGAACGGTTACATTTGAAATTCAAATACAAGTCACATGCATTCTTGCCTATAAATAGAAGACTTTCAACTCAGAAAAAGATGATGAATTTTGGATAAACTTTAAGTGATATTACTGAGCTGTAAGACACCCTGCTGAACTTGCTGAGCATAAGGTTGCTGATCTAGTAAATTTCTTCAAGTGTATTCTGTATTCAAGCTGCATCAAGATTACACACTTGGAGACTGCAAGCTGCTGATTACATCATCCTAATCAAGCTGCTGCAACTGAATCATTTATTTGATTCAATCTTTATTTTATAAAGAACCTGCTGAAGACAGTGAAGCATCTGTTGGGTGTGAAAGACTGTTGTTTGTGGTGGAGCTGGTGAAGAGGCAATCCTACCCTTCAAGGACCAGTGGAAGACTCAGGAGCAGCAATCCTACCTGTTCCCAGTTTTCAGTTTGTGAAGCCATAGTTATTGGTGAAGGACAAACAACTTAGGAATCTTTGTAAAAGCTGCATCAAAGATCTCTAGTGAATTTCCTCCAACATCACAGGAGAAGAGTGGACTGACAGGATTACATCACCTGGAACCACTATAAAATCTGGCTATTTACTTTCTGCATTTACTTTCTGCACTTAGTTTATCTTATACATCAGCCTACTGAATCTAGCAACTGAAATCACACACTTGCACTACTGAGTATCTAATACTTAGTATCACTTTTAACAACAAGTATAAAGGCTTAATTTTGATATAATTCCGCTGCACAAATTCAGCAAACTCAACTCAGTAGACTACTGTTTATCAGCAGGCTACTGAAGTCTCAGCAGACTCAAGTATCAGCAGACTGCTGAAGTTGCAGAATTTGTTAACTCCAAAGTTTTAAGTGTTAAGTTTATTCACCCCCCTCTAAACTTAACCAAAGCCTTTTCAAGGGACCAACAATTGGTATCGGAGCAGTGCTTCTGTTCTGAAGTAATCCTACTTGTTGTGCTTGTGAAAATTCTTTAAAACTTTCTTTCAAGTTACTGATTTTCAAAGACTTGCATCATGGACAACACTCAGTATGCTAGAACAATGCTGATGTGTTCTCTTGATAGATTTGATGAGTATAAACGTCGAATGCAGGCATACCTTGCTGCTACTCATGATGAGATGATGGATGTATTAACTGATGGACCACTGGAGATTACCAAGGCAGTAACAGTGGGTGATACAACTGAGTACATTCCAAAACCAAAAAGAGAATGGAATGCAGAGGATAGAAAAAGAGCAAACCTCAACAACATTGCTATAGACATCATTTACAGAACCTTGGATAGAAATATGTACATGAAGGTTAAAGATTGCAAGACTGCAAAGGAACTTTGGGACAAGATTCACTTGATCTGTGAAGGCACTGATGCAATAAAGAAGAACAAAATCAGTGTGGCCAGAAAGAGGTTCCAAAAATTCAAAATGCTGCCAAATGAAACCATTGAGCAAATGGAGTCTATATTCAATGCAATCTTGGATGAACTTACCCTGCTGAATGTAAGTTATTCAAAAGAGGAAACAAACACAAAAATCTTGGAAGCTCTACCTGCAAAGGATGTTTGGAAAATGAAGGTGACTGCAATTGAAGAAATGAGGAAGTTGCATGAAGAAGACACCTTCAAACTATTTTCAGATCTAAAGGCTTATGAATTCAGCAAAAAGCTTGTGCCTGAGACTGAAAAGGAAGAGCCAAAGACCACTGCATTGGCTGCTTCACATCATGAAGAAACATCAGGAGGACAGGATGATATGCTAGATGAGATGCAAGAGCAGATTGCCCTACTGAGCAAGAAAATCAGGATGATGAAGACTGGAAAGGCCACCTCAAGAAATTTTACAAAGAGGCCTACTGAAAGAAGGAAAGAAGAACCAAAGAAAGACAATGACTATCTATGCTTTCATTGCAAGAAACCAGGGCACTTCAAACCTGACTGTCCTGAGTTAAAACAAGGCAAGGAACCTGATTATCTTTGTTTCAACTGCAAGAAGCCTGGACATTTTAGACCTGATTGTCCAGACTTACTGAAGACCAAGAGTCAACAAAGAAGACATGGCAAGAAGGCTATGGTTGCTGAAGATGAATCAGGGTATGAAGTGGAATCTGAAAAGGGAAATGAATCAGATGACACTGCACTAGTTGCTGATATGGAGGATTATGCTTTGATGGCCAATATGGATGAAACTGAGGAGGTATACAACACTGTATCCATCAATACTCTTGCTGGAAGTGATTGTGAATCAACATGTGGTTCAAATCCTAGAAATTCGACAACAATGAGACTTTGGATGCCATCCTTAATCAACTGAGGATAATACAATCTGGTTATGAGGTTGTGAAGGCTGAAAAAGAAGCTCTTGAATTGGATGTTGGAAGATTGAAATCTGAATTGAGGGTTCTCAAAGGTAAAGAAAAAGATGTTGGACAGATTCAGAATAAGTCTGCTGAACATCCAGCAGCCTCTAAATCTGCTGAACCATCTTGTTCCACTACTGCATACAAATCAGGAAAGCCTTATGGGGATAGAACAGGGCTTGGATTTGGAACTCAGCAATCTAACAAGAGTGGATCCAGTAAGGTTACTGAACCTAGTTCCAGATTTGGTCCTAAGTTTGTACCTGCACTAGATCCAACTCCCAGTAAGGTTGCTGAGGCAGTCAAACCCAATGAGAATGCTTCAAAGAAGCAAAATCAGAAGTCAAAGAAGTCAACAGCTCCTAATAAAAAGAGTAAATCTAAAAGTAGGACTGCTGTGACTTCTAAGCCTGCTGATAGCAGACCTGCTACCAAGTCTACTGGACCACAGAAGAGTAAGAAACAGAAACATTCCAAGGATAAGAATCCTAAACCCCAAAAATGTTTATCATTCAAGGGATACTTATCTCAGGGGGAAAGGTAGACTATTCCCTACTGATGAAGATTGGAACATTCCTGCATCTAATGCTAGAAACAGTAAGTATAACCATGCTGCTAGGGTAAAACCTAGACAATGGGATCAGCAGAGAACTTACACAAGATCTCAACAGACTCCATATTACAGGGCTGTTCCTAACAGACAGCAAACAAATGGTTATACTAATGCTTCTAACATCAAGAATCACTTCAAACAGCATTACAAACCAAAAGGCCAGAAAACATATATGATTCCTACACAACCTACTGTTAGAACTTATGGATGTGTGGAATACATGTATGAACCAAAGTATGACACATTTAGGAGAAGACCTTATGGAGACATGCCAAGGGTCATGCTTACCACTGACCATTATGGACCCAAACAAGTTTGGGTACCTAAAATGCATTAACTTTGTTTTGTAGGGTGTCTGGTACTTTGACAGTGGATGTTCCAGACACAAGACAAAGAATAAGCACTGTCTAACAAACTTTGTGGCAAAAGATGGTCCAAGGGTGAATTTTGGCAACAACAATACACCTGGATATACAAAAGGATATGGCACACTTATCAGAAATGGACTTACAATCAAGGATGTTGCATATGTGGAGGGACTGGAATACAACTTGCTGAGCACTGGACAATTCTGTGACAAGGGTTACAAGGTCACTTTTGACAAAAACAACTGTATTGTCATTAATGAAAGAGGTGATCAGGTTGTACTTGCTGGTAGAAGACAACATAACATGTATGTTGTGGATTGGTCTACTGCAGTTCCAGAAACCTGCCTGATAGTGCATACCAAATCTGAACTCAATTGGTTATGGCACAAGAAGTTAAATCACTTAAACTTTGATGATATTAATCAGTTGGTGAAGAAGAAACTGGTGATTGGTTTACCTGAGATCACATTCAAGAAGGATGCTATATGTGATGCTTGTCAGCAAGGTAAACAAATAAAGTCAAGTTTCAAATCAAAGACCAAACAATCAACTAATAGAGTGTTGGAGCTGATGCATATGGATCTTTTTGGACCAATAACTCCAACAAGTGTAACAGGAAAGTAGTACACCTTAGCGGTTGTGGATGATTATTCTAGATACACTTGGGTGATATTTATGAACAAGAAAAGTGAAACACTTCAAAGCATGCCTAATCTTTTGAAGAGATTACGAAATGAGAAAAGTTTAACAGTAATAAAGATAAGATCAGATCAGGGTACTGAATTTCTCAACAAAGTTATAAGAGAATATTGTGAACAGAATGGTGTACTACATCAACTTGCTGCTGCTGGTACACCTCAGTAAAATGGGGTTGCTGAAAGAAGAAACAGAACTTTAAAGGAAGCAGGAAGAACAATGATTTGTGAAGCATTGCTACCTGAAAGATATTGGGCTGAGGCAGTAAATACAGCATGCTACACACAAAACAAAACATCGGTAAACAAGAAGCTGCTGAAGACACCTTATGAGGTTTGGAATGGAAGAAAACCTAACATATCCTATTTCCATCCATTTGGAAGCAAATGTTTTATTCTAAATCATAAGGTACATTTGAAAACATTCCAACCAAAATCAAATGAAGGAATTTTCTTGGGATATTCTTCAGTCAGCAGAGCATTCAGGGTATTGAACAAGAGGTCACTGAAACATGAAGAAACAATCCATGTTGTGTTTGATGAACCTAAATTTACTGGTATGGAAGATGAAGATTGTGGACCTGCTGAGAATCAACAAGTCACTGATCCAGATTGTGTTGAAGTCTTGGAAAGATTCAATGACTTGAAAGTTTCTGATACTGCCCCTGCTGAGCACCCTGCTGATAATGTTACTGATGCAACAACTGAAGCAGTTCAAGGATCTGCTGAACCCCCTGTAGAAGAAGCTACAGCAGACCCTACTGAAGATGAGGTTCCTGAAAATCAAAATAACCAAAATCCACAATGGTTAAGGAATCACCCTGCTGAACAAGTTATTGGCAATGTACAACAAGGTGTGAGGACTAGAAGACAACTGGAAGCCATGTTTACTTGTTTTTTATCTCAAATGGAACCAAAAGTTGTTGAAGAAGCTATTTCAGATCCAGATTGGATAATAGCTATGCAAGAGGAATTGAATGAATTTGAAAGAAATCAAGTTTGGACACTAGTTGAAAGGCCAAGTCATGCAAATATCATTGGTACTAAGTGGGTATACATAAATAAACTTGATGAATCTGGTACCATTGTAAGGAATAAGGCCAGACTAGTTGCAAAAGGCTATTCCCAAGCAGAAGGAATAGATTTTGATGAAACTTATGCACCTGTTGCAAGATTGGAAGCTATCAGATTATTCTTGGCACATGCTGCATATAAGAACTTCAAAGTATATCAAATGGATGTCAAAAGTGCATTTTTGAATGGCATTCTAGAGGAGGAAGTTTATGTTCAGCAACCTCCTGGATTTGAAGTTAAAGATCAAGAAGATAAAGTGTATAGACTCAACAAAGCACTTTATGGATTGAAACAAGCACCAAGAGCATGGTATGAGACTCTATCTCAATTCTTGGTGGACAATGGTTTTACAAAAGGCACCATTGACAAGACACTTTTCAGAATCAGTGAAGGGGACAGCACCCTGCTGGTACAAATTTATGTTGATGACATAATTTTTGGTTCTGAAAATGATTTACTTTGTGAAAAGTTTGCGAATCTAATGAAGAGTAAATTCCAAATGAGTATGATGGGAGAAATGAACTACTTTTTGGGATTGCAAGTTAAACAGGTGAAAGATGGAATCTTCATTCATCAAACCAAGTATACCAAGGAGTTACTGAAGAAGTTTGGTATGGAAAACAGCACTAAGAATTCAACTCCTATGAGTACAAACATCAGATTGGATGAAGATAAAGAAGGCAAAGATGTTGATCAAACCTTATACAGAAGGATGATAGGCAGTCTGCTGTACCTAACTGCCAGCAGACCTGATATATCATTTGTTGTAGGTGTTTGTGCAAGATTTCAATCTAAACCTAAAGAAAGTCATTTAGGTGCAGTCAAAAGAGTTCTCAAGTATCTAAAAGAGACTTTGGGAGTAGGGATATGGTATTCCAAGGAAGGAAGCTTCAAAGTGATATCCTACTCAGATTCTGATTATGCTGGTTGCAAGATTGATAGAAAAAGCACCTCAGGAACCTGTCAGTTAATGGGAAATAGACTGGTTTCCTGGTTTAGCAATAAACAGAATTCTATATCAACCTCCACTGCTGAAGCTGAATACATTGCTGCTGGAAGTTGCTGTGCACAAGTACTATGGCTAAGACAACAATTAAGGGATTATGGAATTAAAGAAAAGGAAATTCCAATTATGTGTGATAACACAAGTGCAATTGCAATCACAAAAAATCCTGTTTTGCACTCAAGAACCAAGCACATTGATGTGAGACATCACTTTATAAGAGATCATGTTGAAAAGAAAGATGTGGTGGTTCTATACATCCCTACTGAAGATCAACTTGCTGATATCTTCACTAAACCACTTGATAGTGAAAGATTTGCTAAACTAAGGACTGAACTTGGAATTATTAAAGTTGACTGATATTCAGCAAAGTACTGGAATTCACTAAGGGGATTAGTCTTTGCTATGTTGGGTGAGCTCACTTAGCAGATTAGTCATTGGTATCAACAATTCCATGTACTTATGTTTGGACAATTGAGCAAATGAGGTTGCCAAGGGGATTGGTCTTTGTCATTTTGGGTGAGCTCACTTGACAGATCAGTCATTGGTATTAAACTTCATCTTGTATTATCAATTGAACAAAACAAGAAGAAAACAAGGATCAGCAGAGTACTTATGTCAGCAGGCTGCTGAAGCCTTTTTATCAGCAGACTGCTGAGGCCACCCTGCTGAGGATCACCCTGCTGGATGGAACGTTACTCAGTCAAAGTTATTAAAGTCAAAAAGCATATTTGGCGGGATATTTATTTTATCTCTATTACCATAGTTAAACCATCCAACGGTTACAAACGTTAAGAAGGTATAATGGGCCACGTGTCAAGATAGAATTTATTCAGTTTAATCGTGGTTACCTCAATGTACGTGCAATGACAGTTTCAACTACCCACTGTCTATATAATCGACTGTACACAGCGGTTTCTCTACTTGCAACTTCTACTTTATCTCTACAAATCCTACATTGTGTGAACACAGATTTGAGAGCAATTTTTCTTCATCTCTTTCTTATTTTAATGGCGGAAAGGATTGAAGTTCAAATCGAATCATGCCAAAGTGTTAGAGGCTATGTTGTTGATGCAAACCAAACAGAGTTGGCTATTAATATAGGTCAAAGAATAAGGAGGTTTGCAGGATTGGAGAACAAACTCAATATCATATTAGAAACAATCTCATACACCAATGTTATTGATTTCTGGAAGAATATGGTTGTGGAAGAAGGAACTGAAGCATTCAAGACAACAGTGAATGCTGAAGAGCTTGTAATTTCCTCTAGTCTACTGAGGGAAGTGTTTGGGTTTGAAGAAGTGGTGGATGGCTCAATCAATCCTGAAGCAATGGGATTGGACAAAATGGCGTTTGTTGATCAGATTAAAACAAGTGCAGACACCAAATCCGTACCAGGCATCAACTGCAAACATATTGGATATGAGTACAGTCTGCTGAGCAAGCTCATTGCAAAGAACATACTTGGACTAGTTGGCAGTATGGACACTTTATCAGGACCCAAGATAGAGCTGATGATCATCATCTGTAGGAGCTTGAAGTTTGATTGGGCTGGTTATTTCATTCACTATATGAAGAAAGTAGCCAAGGAGGAGAAAGTAGGGAAAAGGAAATCAAAGGCCTTACCCTTAGGATTGATGATTCAGACCCTGCTGAATCACTTGAATGTTCCTGACCTTGAATCTTCTCAGATAAATCAGTATAGATACAAGAAGGAAATTGATCATGCCATTCCTGGTCTAGATGTTGATGAAGAGGTTGCTGGAGAAGCTGATGGTAATGATAATGATGGAGATGATGGTGATGCTGGTGGTGAGCAAGTCCAGCAAACTAAGAAGATATCTATCAAACCTGCTGCACCCAAGAAAACTGCTGAGAAAAGAAAGGCTGGAGCTACAAAGAAAATAACTGAGGTATTAAAGCCTTCAAAGAAGACAAGGAAACAAACAGCACAGACTGCTGAGTCTGCTAAGGGTCAAGTGGAGGTTACTGACCCTGCTGTAGCTGCAAGAAGAACTATTGTTGAAATTTTAAGGGAACAACAGAAGGAAGCTAGTAGAAAGAGAAAATCTACTGGAAAAGACGATGATGAACCCCTCTCCAAAAGAATGAAGGAGATTGCCAAAAAGAAAAAGCATGGCAAAGGAAAAGAATTAAAAAAATTGGAGGCACAGAGAGCCCAAGAAGAGGCATCAGTAGAAGAGGAAGAAGAGGCTGTTGAGGCTGAGCCCTTAACTATCATTCCGCCTGTGGTGATTACTGACTCCTCACCTGAAGAGGTTGTCAAGTCTACTGATGCTGGACAGGTTGTTTTTGAGCAATCTGTTGAAGATATGCAGCAGTCTACTGACCCTGAGCCTGTTGTAGTATCTGCTAAGGAACCATAGCAAACCACTGAACCTGAACCTAATGTGGTAGTTGAAGAGGTAATTGAAGACTTGGTTGAAGACCCTGCAAGTGTGGCAAGAACTCAGGGGAAAAAGCAGTCTGCTGCTGACCCTGCTGATGAGAATGTAAGTCAGGGGGAACCAAGTGTGGTACAGATGGAAGTAGTAGGTACAAATGTACAATCTTAGCAACCTACTGACTTTCAAACATCTATTGAAGAAACCATGAGCTTACTTGTTGGAATTTTTGGAGGACAGCAAGCTGCTGAACCGGCCATTAGGAAGCCATCTATGCCATATGAGAAGGCATCTAAAAGGGGCAAAGTAGATCCCAACTTCAAAAAGGTGCAAAACTACTTTCAGTGGAAGTTTGGATTCTACAAGAAACAGAAACCAGCTGCTGATCCAATGAGTGGATTTGAAGAATGGGCTTTTGAGCAGCTAGGTGTGGACAGCCTGTTGGATTTGATAGACACTAGCATGTTGCAATCCAGGCTGATGGATCTTTTGGATGAAGGAAAGAAAAGTGGAGCTATTATGTTCAGAGATCCAAGGTTCACACCAGATAGTGATTCATCAGATTCTGATGATGATACCCCTATGTTTCCTGGGGAGACCAGTGGAGTGGCTAGAGAGACATCAACTGAAGCCACTGGTCAAGAAGCTGCTGAGACTGGTAAGTCTGCTGAGGGCCAGCAGACTGGAGAGATGGATGAGGATCTACAGGATCTCACCATGGATGATCTGGAGGCACTAATCAATGAAGGCATTACCCTGAGTACTGGTAGGCTAGCTAATGAATCTTCTACATTCAATGTTATAGAGCCTACAGCACAAACTGAAGCTGAACAGAGTGAGGATTTGGATGGAGAGAAGGTTATTGATCTCATTGAACCTAGTGTCAGTTCAGAGGAATCCATTGAGTATCAGGATGGATTTGACTTTGAGGGCACTCTTACTAAATCTGCCATCATCCTGCACAAGATTGGTCATGCAGAAGGATTCCAAGTGGATAATTAGGCTGTTTTCAATCCACAAGGAATTGAACAGGAGGTACAGGCTACTGAGTTTCAAACAGCACCTGGACAAAGGTTGGAACCTGATTTGGGTTTGGAGGAAACCCTTGTTGTTGATGAGGCTGCTGTAGTGGAGCCTACTGGAGGGAAGACCACTGAAGGAAAAGTTGGTCAGCAGACTGCTGTTAATGAGGATGAGCAGCTGCTTGACTTTGACTTCAGTGATGAGGAGTTTCAGATGCCTGAAGAAGAAGATATTGATGTTAATCCCCCTCAGGCATTTGTACCTGTTTTTGAGGAACCTGCCATTGATCCTATCCTGGAGGAATATGAAGGACCTAACCCTGCTGGACTGGATAGGAGTTGGGCAATGGTGATAAGCAATCAGAGACCACAGTACAATGTTGAGGAGCCTGCTGATGAAGCCACTGGTGGAAGGATGACCAGTGAAGTGCCAGTTGAAGTGTTAAATGAGTTAAGGACTGTAAGGCATGATATGCAACAGTTAAGGACACAACTGGACAGACAGGAAGAAAGATTTGAAGAACTGATGAAGATGGTAAATGAGAACAGACAATCAACTGCCACAGTTGTTTCAAACTTCACATCTACTCAAAATGCTGTGAATGATCTGATACTAGATGTGAGGGGCATCAAGGTTGGAAATACTGCAAAAGATAAATTTCTAAAAGATCAATTTATTTCTATCCATCAGAAACTTGACAACCTTGCTGCAACACCTGAACCTACTGAGCCTGCTGCTGCACAACAACCTGCTATGCCTGATCCCAAACTGACTGAAAGGATCAACAGACTGGAGGAGACCTTGCAATCAAGGATAACTTCACTTGATACAAGAACTGGAGCTATGGAAGGTCAACTGCATAGAGTGGTTATCTCACAGGAGAGTATTCATGGCCTTATCTCCCGTTTTGTTGATGATGTCACTAAGGGGGAAGAGGGCCAATCAGCTGCAGCAAAGGAGGCTGCAAGACTCTTTGCACAGAAGAGATGGACTGATGAAACCAATGCTTTCAGGCAACCTGCACCTGGCAGAGTTCAACTTACTGATGATCTTCTGAGACAATACAAGAAAGAATACTATAACAGAAGAAGACCTTATCATGACATGGGTTTTCATGAAGGCCTAAACTCTTTCTTGGGATTGAAATTTTGGGAAGCAAGAGTCAGAGCCTTAAGGGCGAGCAACAGAGGTGGTAGAGGTGGAAGAAGTGGCAGAGGTGATAGGACCTTACCTAACACAAAAGCAAAGGACTCACTTGATGAATTCAAGGAACTGTACATGAAGTTTGGATTCAGAGTGAATGACATCAATCTTATCCTGCCTGAAGCATGGAACTGGTGGAAGCAAGTCAATCCCTACATTGATTTTACACTGATTGAAAATGAATGGATGAGGGACATGATAGAACAAATCAGAGCCTATCAAGAACAAGCTGAGAAGGCTAGACAAGAAAGAGAGAAGAGACTATAGATCATCATACTTATCATTCTTTATCTTTGCTGTATCTAGTTTGTAATAGCCTTGTTCAAATGATTTTAATGAAAGATGAATACTTGTTCTATTCTTGTGTTTTATCTTTTTGCTTTGCTGATTAGGTGAGGGTAGTGGCATCATCACCAAAAAGGGGGAAATTGTTGGACTTATTTCTTAGTTTTGATGATGAGTTCCATACTAGCTGTTATAGTGCAAAGGCAAAAAGATGTCTAGATCAAATGTATAGGTTTATTAGAGTTTGATTCATAAATAGGTTTGATCAAACAAGCACTGTAAAGGGCTGCTGATTGATATCAGCAGACTGGTCTAGGTCAGTAGGGTAGATAGGTCAGTAGACTAGTGTTGAACCTACTGAAGACTGAAGACTAAAGGCTGAGGGTTCAAACTCAGTAAATGAAGGCTAAGGGATCAAACTTAGTATTTAAAGTCAAGGATATGGAATCAGAATTTAGGCAAGTCTGTGATGACCTAAACTGATTACATATACCTTGTGCAGAAGGTCTAAGTTCCATAAGTTGGATGATGTTTGGAACTTAGTTATTTTTAAAATGATGTAATCTAACTTCACAAATAAAAGTTAGATAAAAGTAATCAGCTGCATTATATTTTATACAGAAATGTCATGATCGCAGATTGATTGAAACTTCAGCAGATCATGAACCTGCCGATATATACCTCGAGTAAATCAAGATTATTTTGGTAGATTACATGGATAAGGACATCCAACTACCTCGACTTATCAAGAAAATCAAAGGTTGAGATTAAAAAGACGTTGGGATGATTCACATTTTTATCCATTGGATACAAGTCAAAGGGGTGGACAGACTGCACTGTCAAAATGGAATTGACGGTGTCGATCCTATGAATAGTGACAGAATGCAAATCGGATGGGACAAAAACAAGGAACGGTTACATTTGAATTTCAAATACAAGTCACATGCATTCTTGCCTATAAATAGAAGACTTTCAACTCGGAAAAAGATGATGAATTTTGGATAACCTTTAAGTGATAATACTGAGATGAAAAACACCCTGCTGAACTTGCTGAGCATAAGGTTGTTGATCTAGTAAATTTCTTCAAGTGTATTCTGTATTCAAGCTGCATCAAGATTACACACTTGAAGACTGCAAGCTGCTGATTACATCATCCTAATCAAGCTGCTGCAACTGAATCATTTATTTGATTCAATCTTTATTTTATAAAGAACCTGCTGAAGACAGTGAAGCATCTGTTGGGTGTGAAAGAATGTTGTTTGTGGTGGAGCTGGTGAAGAGGCAATCCTACCCTTCAAGGACCAGTGGAAGACTCAGGAGCAGCAATCCTACATGTTCCCAGTTTTCAGTTTGTGAAGCCATAGTTATTGGTGAAGGACAAACAACTTAGGAATCTTTGTAAAAGCTGCATCAAAGATCTCTAGTGAATTTCCTCCAACATCACAGGAGAAGAGTGGACTGACAGGATTACATCACCTGGAACCACTATAGAATCTGGCTATTTACTTTCTGCATTTACTTTCTGCACTTAGTTTATCTTATACATCAGCCTACTGAATCTAGCAACTGAAATCACACACTTGCACTACTGAGTATCTAATACTTAGTATCACTTTTAACAACAAGTATAAAGGCTTAATTTTGATATAATTCCGCTGCACAAATTCAGCAAACTCAACTCAGTAGACTACTGTTTATCAGCAGGCTACTGAAGTCTCAGCAGACTCCTGAAGTATCAGTTAGGCCTGTAAGTGAGCCTTAAAGTTTGATTCGATTTGGCGTGTTCGGCTCGAAAAAGTTCGGTTCAGGGCTCGGCTCGTATCATCAAACGCATAATAGGGCCTTGAAATTGGTATTCGGACAAACGAGTTGAACATGTTCGAACATGTTCGCTCGTAGAGTATAATTCAATTTACCCTTACTTACGCCTTACCCCCCAAAAAACATAATTCATTTGACCATTTTCACGATGAATCCTAATATTCTCCACCTCCGACTCCGACTCCGCCTCCTTCCGGTCCGTCCGGCCGTCCTTTTCGCTCGATTACGAACACTAGCAAAGCAAATGGCGGCGAACATACATACTGAGATAATCTCTCGGTCTCCGACTCTCCTCGTCATTTTCATCTTAATTTCATATCAGTTAACCGGTGCATCTCTCTCTCACAATCACAAGTCACAATTTCACTCGAGTCATGACTCACAAGCACAATGGAATCATCTAAAACTCTGAATCTCGAATTGGGTAGCCTCATTCCATCTTCTCACCGGTGGTGAGATGTCAGATTCAGGACATTCACCGGACTCATCGGAGCGCCCCTTTTCGATGACAGGTCCGATTTCATGTTTTTGACTAATTTTGATTTGAATTAGGTTTCAATTCAATTAGGTTCCCAATTGAATTAACAGTGTGTCAGTGTCTACACCCTAATGTAATATTAGTATTATACTTTTTTTCTTGACAATATATCAGTTTTTTCCTTGACAATCAAGTGCTATTCATCAACATGTTATTTTTTATTCACTCTTTACCCATGTTTCATTAAAATTTATTCGTTTAGGCCTGTAAACGAATCATACCCAAAATTCGTATACTGATATTACATTTAAATGTTTAAAACCCTAATACCCTATGATGACTGCTTCTTTTGTTGATTCTTCAGATGCCCCCCTCTGAATAATGATATTGAAATATTAAGGTTTGACATTGAGGAAGTTGCTTGTGAGAAAGGAATTGGCGGCAACTCAGATTTGGGCAGGGTTCAGATGGATTTTGTTGATGAGGGGCCTGAGGAAGATCATGAAGATAGTGAGCCCCTTGCAGATCAAGGTAAATTAAGATCTGAAGTGTGGGATCATATGGAGGTTGTGACACTTCCTGGTGGTGTTCAAAAGAACAAATGCAAGCATTGCAAGAAGCTGCTATCAGTTCAGTCAGTTGGGACTACAAGCCATCTTATTAGGCACTTGAAACAGTCTTATCCATTCAAAGACAAATACTTTCCCAAACCACTAAATGATGCTACTACTGCTTCTCATGGCCTTCATCAATCTCAACTGCATGGGGTTGTGCTATCAAAAGGTGAAAGTTCTATATCTACTTTTACATTTAGTTTTGAGAGAGTTAAACTGCATGCTGCACATATGGTTTTAGCTCATGAGTATCCCTTTAGAATTGTAGAACATAAAGTGTTTAATGAGTTCTTGAGGGCCTATACTCCTTACTATAGAAAAATCAATAGGTACATGGTTAGGAAAGGGTGCTTCAATGTTTATGAAACTGAAAAAGAAAGGATTAAGGGGATTTAGGGGAAGGTGAATAGAGTTAGCTTAACTACTGATTGTTGGTGGTCTGGGGTTCAGAGGATAGGGTACATGGTAATTACAGTTCATTACATTGATAGAAACTGGACTTTGCAGAAGAGAGTACTTTCTTTTGTTAATGTACCTCAATCTCATAATGGAGCTACATTGGCCAAAGAAGTACATTGGGTGTGTAAAGTGTTTGGAATTAGTGACAAGGTATCCTCTGTGACAGTTGACAATGCATCTGCAAATGATGCGTGTATATCTATTTTGAAAAAGGATTATGATTTGTTGTCAAATCTTGTGTTGGATGGTAAACTTTTTCATGTTAGATGTTGTGCACATATCATAAATCTGTTGGTTAGGGATGGTTTGAAAGAGATTGAATCATGTTATTGAAATAGTTAGAGATGGAGTGAAATACTTGTTTGGATCAGAAAACATACTTTCCTCTTTCAATGAACATAGGCTGAATTTAAAGTTGCCTCCAAATAAGTTAGTATTAGACAATAACACTAGGTGAAATTCTACTTATGTGATGTTGTCTATTGCTTATAAGTACAGACAATGCTTTAGTAAGTTTGGGGAAGATGATGAATCTTTTGCAAAGCATTACCCTTCTGATTTTGAGTGGGATGAGGTGAATGAAGTTTGTGAGTTCCTTGAGGCTTTTTTGGATGTTACTAACCTTATTTCTGGAAGTAATTATCCAACAGTGAATCTGTTTCTTTTGGAATTATCTAGAATAAAGGAATTGATCTATGGCCAGTTGGATATCTCTTGTAAAAAAACATATGCAAAGTATAGCTGCTAGAAGGGCTCTTAAGTATGGTAAGTACTGGGATGAATGTGATTTGTTGCGTAGTTTTGGTTCAATTCTAGATCCTAGATATAATAAGGAGATGATCAACTTTGCTTATGCTTCAATGTACCCTTCTGATTGTAAGATGAAGGTTGAAACTGTTTGGAATAAGTTTAGTGAACTATTTGATCAGTATGCTAAGATCTATGGTGATGAGAAAGGAAAAGGACCAGAATCTTATAGTTCATGTATACAAACACCTCAATCTTCCACAGTTGGTAAAAGTAAGTTTGATGAGTTTATGATGAAAATGCAAACTACGGGGAAGGAGAAATCAGATCTTGAACTGTATTATGATGAAGTTTGCTATCCAAATGTTGCCAATTTTGATGCCCTTGCTTGGTGGAAAGGGAATGAGGGGAAATACAAAGTGTTATCCAAAATGGCCATGGATATTTTGTCTATCCCAATTACAAATGTTGCCTCAGAATCTACCTTTAGTGCTGGTGGTAGAGTTATTGATAAAAAAAAGCTTCTATGAGAAGGGATACAATTGAGGTTTTGCTTTGCGTGGAGACTGGATAAAGGAAGCTTATGGAATCAGATCATGGAAAGAGGTATACCTAATTTACATGAATTTATCTTAATCTTAACTAATGTTTCAATGTTTTGAAGTTACTAACGTGTGTTGCTATTTTCAGGGGAATGAAGATCCTATTGAATTGGAATATGAAAATGAATATGATATGAAAGATCCTTATGATATAGTATTGGTAAGTGGTAACTACTAACCTATACTCTGATTTCCATAGATTTGAATTCATTTTTGTAATATGTTGGCACCTTACTCGTGTTATTTATGTTGTTTTCAATAGATGATGTTGTAGAAACCATGCAAGAAGTTCCTTCTCAGGTTGTCCAAAAATCAAAAGATGTCAACACAACAAAACAATCCAAACCTAGCAGTAGCGGCAAACCACCCTCCAACAAAAGCCAAAAAAAGGCAAGGAGAACATGAATTGGCATTTGGCACTTGGGAATTGGGATTGCGATTGGGATTTGGGAATGTAATAATATTTTGGTCTACTTTAGTCTTTAGTACTTTACTAGTTAGTAACTACTAACTAGTTAGTATTTTGGTCTACTTTATGCACTTGTTCAAACTTGAATTCATTTTGACGTTTTGGGCATGTAATATTTTGGGACTGTAAGTCTTTAATATTTTGGACATGTTATGTTATATTTTGGGACATGTAATGTATTATTTTGGTTTTGGGCATGTATTTTTGAACTAGAATTATTTATTGGGTATTTTTAAATTTTCGGACCGAACATGTTCGAACTATTCGAAATGTTCGAGCCGAATAATATTGGATTTTTTCCCTTTTTTTAAGTTCGAATACGAACTGAATCCTGATATTTTAGGCTTGAAAATTTCGAGCCGAATCGAGCCATGTATTCGAAAATGTTCAAGCAAAACCGAACTACTCCAGGGTTTGGTAGGATTCGGCTCGTTTACAGGCCCCTCAATTCGGCTGGTCTCATAGTCGCGCAGAGTGATGTTGAGGTCGATTGTGCCTTTGACCCGCACTGTATCATTGGTAAAGCCCTCTAGCACTCCGAGGTAGGGTTTTAATTTAGCTTCTCCGAATCCGATCTGTTTATCGTTTACCCCGACTTTTAGGATGATGGGTATTTCCATAGGGCCGTCGACAGTGGTTAGCTCGCTTATAGTAAACATGATTCCTTCTCGTTTTCCCCCAACACTATCTATTTTTCAAAACCGCGCGTGTTGATCTGGTGGATCTGTGATTTTAGTTGACTATTGTTGGGGATGTTCCCGTGGATAACTTGAACCTCTTTTTGATAAACGCGGGGTTGGCACCCCTGGTTGGAGCCGGTGTTTCCCTCACGCTTATACTTGGTCGTTGGGCCTTCACGGATTAACCTCTCTATTTCCCTTCTTAGGGTGAAACATTCATCCATAATATGACGTGATCCTTATGATAGTCACAGTACTTCGATTTATCTCGACTATCGGGATCGCCCCTCATAGGTTTGGGTTTATCAAAGTGCTCGCGGATCTCAAACAGTATCTGGGAAGCTTTCATGTTGAGCGGCGTGAAATTATCCTCGCTAAATTTATAGGGTCGCTTGGGCTCACGATCATGATTTGCGTCCCCGCCCTTTCCCTTCTTGCATTCGTCCCCGTGATCTTCTTTCTAAGAATGCTCCTCCAGTTTAGGTTTTGCTTTGCCAGAAGACGGTGCTTCGCTCACTCCCATCATTCTGGACCTTTCCAACATTTCCCTTAGGCCCTCTTTGGGGGGTCATAGGTTAAATTCTGTCTTCATTGGACCTTTGGCGATTCCGGTGAGGAAGCACGTTATGACCGCATCGTCGGGGATATTTCTATTCTGATCATACACTCTGATGAACCGCTCATAATATTCTTTTCCGGACTCATGTCCTCCCATGCGAACCTCGTACAGATCCTCAATGGTTTTCTTTGGCCTACTCGCCAACTCGAACTCTTTGACGAACTTTTCAGATAGATCTTCCTAACTCTCAACTGAGCCACGAGGGAGCCCGCGAACCCAGGAAGCAGCCCTGTCCTGCATGCTACCGACTAAGGCGATGCACCAGGCGGACTTATTTTGAGTTGCTAAGGTAATGCGTCCTTGGAAGGCGGTGAGCCAGTCATTCGGACAAGAGTTCCTATTGTAATAATTATAATAGGGGTAGCTAACCTTTTCCTTGCTAGTGGGCAATGTTTCGGTGATTCTTTTGGCGAGCAATCGTTCCCCGAGATCGGGGCGGCTTTTTCAGCAGGCCTCGACCTTTTCAGTTCTGTGAGCTCTTTCTTCATTATCTCCATCTGCTCAGCCAAGAAGGGGTCGAACCTGGGTCGTGACAGGGTTTGTGCATCAGCTCGCTCCAACCTGTGTTCCGATTCTGTATGATCCTGTGATCCCTCTTGATGGGCTCTTTTTTCCCTTATAATTACGTGAGCGTCCTGTGCATTTCTTTCCTCTTGTTTGGGGGGGTAATTCTCCTCCTAGAAGGCTGAGACGACTTAAGGCCGGGGCCCTGTCCTTCTCACCAAACCTTTTAAAAGCTGATCCTCTCTCTACCATCTTTCCTTTCTGATTATCACGACCAGGTGGGACTGAGGCTTCTGAGGCTTGTGCGATTTCTTTCCTCTGTCCTTTACGACCCGATGAGTGAACACTTTCCTCGACCTCATTCCCCTGGATCTGACTCTGACGACCTTTGATTAGGGCCGCAGGGGCGATTTCATTTTTGGGAGTATTCGGGGGTCGGATCATCATTGGGGCTTGACCCTTCGCCACCAGGCGAGAGTTGGTGAGGTACATTATTTCAGCATACCTAACATATTCCTTCATTTTCGTGACCTCAGGATCCTCTTGGAAACCTGGCCCCATTTCTGGGGTCGACCTTAGGCTTTGCTGCGACCTGGCCGACTCCTTGCGAGCCCCATCCAGAGCAGCGATAGCCTCCTTTGATTTAGTTTTATGATTGATGACATTCTGGGTGTCTCTAGGGGCTAGGGCCCCTCTCTGCTACCCTTCGCCGTCAGCGGGAAGATTGTCGAGTGTCTCTCCTACAACCTCTGCGCGAGCCTGATACTGTGTGCCCCCCTTCGCAGGGGTTTGGGGTGTCAGTTGTCCCTTGCTTCCTGCCATTGCTGAGTTAGCGAACTGATTTGGCTTGGAGTTCTTTTTGACTTCGTGGCTCTAAGTCAGATCTTTTTGGATAACGACAGATCGGGTGACGTGGCGTCGGGTAATATGGTTTTCAAGGGAGAAGCGGTGGTGATTTGGACGCGAGAGACCCCCGAGATGTGGCGCTCTTTTTCAGTAGTGTTCTTTATATTGGGGAGGGTTTTTCTGGTAAGTCGGCATATATGCTATTGAGGTAAAAAAAAAAAAAAAAAAAAAAAGGTCACCTTTTGACAGTACTCTTCACTGTGGGAAGAAGACTGAGGCGGTTTGGGGGTTTTTGTGATAGGATTACCTCTTTCTTTCGAGGTGAACACAGACGAGAGGATACAACCAGACCTTTTGGACCGACGGAGGTGACACTCCTTTTATCTGTTGTATGCTAACACCCTTGGACGACTTTCATGCCTGATATTGAAAGCGTACTATCGCGTGTTCCCGGTACCGGAGCCAACTGATGTGGTGGAAATCATCACGGAGGCTCAGCGGTGTATGATTGATGGATATCTGGCTTATTTGTTGGTGATTATATGGATGGTAGCCGGTAGTGCATGACAGCGATAGGAGGAGTGTTTGTGAGATGGTGTTTTTGCAGAGCTTTGGCCTGCTTTCTATTAGAATGTATATATCATTCATGTTACACAAGCCTTCCATTTATAGGAGAAGGAAGCTTAGAAGCTAAGTAAAAGACAGGTGTTACATGGTAGCTTAGTGTTTGAGTAAACTTAGTAGCTAAGCAAACTAAATATCTGGATTGCAAATGGGTAGAATATCTTGGTGGCGACCTCTTAGGATCGCATAGGTCACCGGCTTCATTTTCCTGCCTTGCTCTTGCTCCCTACTGCTTCTCATCAAGTCTTGTGCGGCCTCTTAAGGACCTTAAGTCCAAGATCGTGGGTCGGCCCCCTAGTCCAGCAGCGTTCTAGGGGGGTTCGACAGCAGCGACCTCGGCTTGGTTGGTTTTAATCGCCGACGCCGTGGTCGCGGGCCTTTATCAGGTCCGGTGGGTCAGATAGGCTATTTCCAGGATTCAAAAGTGGCGATACCATTTGTACGCATCATACACCTTCATACTCAATTTTAAATTTTTGCCCACGGAAGATGAGGTGAGTGTGAAGGACATGATTAAATTCCACTTCAATGCAAATGCGAGCAAATTGAGCCCTTGTTCCAAACTGTGTATTCAAATCGATTTTAATTAGCTTACCTATTTTCTTGGCCAAGTCTGTGAGGATGTCCTCTTCAAACATTTCATGGGGTATTTGACGACTCGAATCCTAATTAAAGTAGAGATGATTTTCTCATTTGAAAGGATAAAAATGGCCTTCATTTCAAAGCCACAAGATAATGGCCCCGGATAACTCAAGGACCCTCTGTCAAAGCACCTTCATAGTCTTCTTTGTAGGTAAAAAAAATTTACATGATAGCCAAGGCCCAAGTCAATGATCTAAATTTCACCATGTTTACACCAGAGAGAATTCAATCATTACGGAAGAATTTGATATGAAATGTTTCGACCCAGGAGCTTGAGAGGTATCTCGACGCTATCCTCATCAATTCACTATGTTTACACCAGAGAGAATTTGTTAGAGCTCACCTCCACAGTCTCCATAATTCGGAGCAGCAATTTGAGAGGTATCTTGATGCTATCCTCATCAATTCAGGTCCTCTCCATTTTGCTTGTGTAGCTAGAAAGTTAGCAATATCGGTCTCGTCTTCACCTTCTCCGGTGTACTCGATTTTCGTTTATGATGGCTGCTTAAAAATGTCGACCCCACTCCTCACACCCCAGACTGAGGTTGGAGACGGTGTTTGGTCAGAACTATTGATCGGTGGACCCCGATCCCTGTCGCGATGAATCACTGCTTTATCCTGGTTGGAGTGTCCTTCAGTCTCCATGGCATAGGTGGAGTTAATAAGAGGAGGAAAGCAGGTTGGATATGGCTGCGGAAGTAGCGGCGGGGGATGTTAAAGTATAAGGGCTGAAGGGGATGCTTAGTGCAATCTGCTGATGAACTCAGCAGACCACATGAAGACTCAGCGGACTACAGAGCAGTTTAGTGTAGAAAGCGGTTATTCAGTTACAGTTTGTTGTAACCGTTTGTAACATACTCTTAACTGATTAATGAGGTGTATGAAGCTATAAATACCCCATGATCAGCTGCATTGTAACTTAACAAGTTGATTTTATTTCATTAATGATACTTCCATATTTTTACTTTCTGTTTCTAAGTCTACAAACTTCATCATGGTAAAAAAGCATAAATTTTTGAATTTGTAAATGTTTTCCTGCCTTTTCTCTGGTTATTGAAGAATCTTGAGAGAATTCTTCATCTATTCTGTGTTTTTCAGTATCTTAAGAGTAAACTGAGATTACTTTCTGAGTTTTCTGATCATTTCTTGATCGTTTACTTCACTCTATTATTGTTTTTTGATAAGTTCGAGTTTTTGATAGCCATGGCAGCAAAGAAACAAGAATTAAGTCCCTTCTGTCCATTCTATGTCAATCCCAATGGAATCCGTCTCTTGTTCTTGTTCAGCGATTGATGAATAGAAACAACTATAATCCCTGGAAGATGTCTATAGAGATGGTGTTGATTACCAAGAATAAAATTGGCTTCATAGACGGCACAAGGCATCATGGATTTCTGGGAATGGAACCATCAACTGTTCGTGGGAAACCATAGGCTCAAACTCATCTCTCAAACCCTTAAGAAACTTCATAACATGTTCAGTTTCTATATGATCCACTAAGGTATTGATTGCATTGCAGTGACATCGAGGATCACATGAACACACTGGCATGGGCCTACTGGTCTTGACTTCTTTCCAGAGAACCATCAATTTTGTGAAATATTGATTAACAGAATCAGTGTCCTGTTTCAACGGACGTATTTCGTCAACAAGATCTGAAAGTCTCAATGCATCCACATTAGAAAACATAGCAACAAGATTTTTCAGACTGCATGTGCACTCTTGAAGTACATTAAAATTTGTGCAATGGTGTTCTCAAGAGAATTCGAAATCCATGATCTCACCATTGTATCACAATGTTTCCATGCATGAAAATCTACAGAAACTGCTTCTGGCCTCTTGATCGGGCCATCTACAAAGCTAATCTTATTCTTAGTACTCAACACCATCTCCATGGAATTTTCCATGGATATAATTGTTACCATTCTTCAATGATTGTACAATCCCCAAAGAAGTATTCTCATTAGAATGGATGTAGAGTGGACTGCACGGGCTCAGCTCTTGCTTTTTAACTTCCATGACTATCAAGAACTCGAGAGAAAATACCAATTTTTAACAATAGAGGTGAAAACGATCAAGAAATGATCAAAACACAGAGGATAACCACAATTTTCTCTCAAGAAGCTGTGGAAAAAACTCAGAAAAGATGAAGAACACTCTTAAGATTCACTAGAAATAAGAGGAAAACACAGAAAAGTTGTTGAAGTTGTGAAATACAACGAAAACGAAAGAAAAAATGCGGAAGTATATTATTCACAGAATAATCAACAAGTTAAGTTACAATGCTACTGACATGGGGTATTTATAGCTTCATACACCTCATGAGACATCTAAAAGAAGTTACAAACGGTTATAACAAAATCTAACAAGATAACCGTTTTCTGTCTACACGTAGTCCTGCTGACTGTCTTAGCAGGCTGCTGAGTTCTTCAGTAGTCAGTTGACTTGCACTCAGTACTTCCTTTATCACATATACTGTAACATACACCGTGTTTTTTGGTCGGTTTTCAAATAATTAAAAACCAAACAGTTTAATATAATTTGGTTTCAATTTGAAAATTCAAAAACCGTTTTAAACCGGAGACATTCTATGAAAAATATAGACTACCGGTAAGCTTAATTCGCTCCAACTCATCTAATTTAAATTTCGTATTTGAAAAATCTTAATTATCCATCATTAATTTCATATCATAAACATTCAACTTGTTGCAAGTTGCACCCACTCATCATCAATAAATTGATATCTTAGAAGAACAACACAACACACAAATCAATTCATAACTCGCAACCCTAACCCTCTATTCTCTTTCTACTTCATCGGCACCACTATTTGAAATAACTCATCATTTTTTTAGTATGTCCAAAAATTAGTTACATTTCACATCTTCCACTCACTTAAGAAAAAGAATACATTCATATTTCTCCTTTGATCTCACTCAAATACTACTATGTCTTAAGCACGTTGTTATTTATCTAAGTTAATTATTCAATGTCGTAGGTGGTAGTTTTTTTAGATGGGTGTTAGATAGATATCAATAATGTGTCGGTGTTAAATCTTCACTGGTGAATTGAATGATCGAGTACGATACGATTAGTTAGTATCTTGATTAAGGCTAGCAAGGAAGTTTGGTGGTAGGCGCCTTGATTGTTGTTTTGGTCCTTTTGGATGATGGTCGAGGGGTGGTTGGTTTTGGGATCTAAATTTAGCATCGGTATGAATTAGTTCAATATAGATAATTTCTTATATCATCTCTTCGGCTTCACTCACATAGTAGTATTGATGTGGTGCAGACGCATATATTACCATATGTTATTTTTGATAAGTTGTGATTTCCTATCGATAATTTTATTTGTTTATGAAAAAGGTGAAAGGAACGAAGCCAAACCAAACTGGACCGCGAACAAATGGTTTTTGCCTAAAAACGTTTCAATTTGGGTTGAAAATTTAAAAACGGTATAAAATAGTTTGGTTTTATACACGAAAATATCGATCAAACCGAACCATTTTCAACTCTAGTCAAAAGGACAACATTTAGCTCATTGTCTAATTGAGAAAGTTAATTTTCAGGAGAAAATAATCTTCATTTCATATCATCAGCATTACACACAGCATATTCTTGTACAAAAAGGAGAAAAGTACTCAACAGAATATCTAGCCTTGGTTCTTCTACCTTATCTAAACTACTTGGGACACCTGGATATTATGTGATATTTTACCATTCTATCCTCACATAAACTGCCCTTACAAACATAGATACATACATAATTATTTCTCAACACCCCCTCAAACTAAATGGGGTGGATACCCCAATAAGTTTGGACCTAAAATCTTGAAACTGCACTGTAGGTAGATCTTTGGTTAGGGAATCATCAATCTAGGAAGAAGATGGAACATAGGCAATCTTCAGATATTTGTTCAGCACCTTGTTCTTGATGAAATGAACATCTATCTCAATGTGCTTTGTTCTAGCATGATAGACAGGATTTTGAGCAAGTGCAGCTGCTCCCAAACTATCACATCACTTTACAGGGACAGTCTTCATAGGGATATGCATTTCTTTTAGGAGCTGTGTTAGCCATGCCACTTATGCAGCTAAATTTGCTAAAGATCTATATTCAGCCTCTGTACTTGATCTTTCAACCACATTCTGGTTCTTGGAGCTCCATGAGACAAGAGAGGATCCCAAATAGACACAAAATCCACCAAAGGATTTCCTATCAGAAGGTGAACAGGCCCAATTTGCATCAGAGAAACCATTTATCTCCAGACTTCCATCAGTTTTGAAATGTAAACTGCATCCTAGTGTCCCTTGGACATATCTCGGGAGTCTTTTTAGTGCCTGCCAATGTTCTGTAGTAGGAGACTGTATGAACTGACTTAAATAATTCACTGAATATGCCAATTCTGGTCTGGTGCAAGTAAGGAATTGCAGTCCTCCAATGGCACTCCTGTATATGGTGGGATTATGTAGTAATTCTCCATCAGTAGGGTGTAGATGCTTTCCAACAACCATAGGTGTTGAGCTTGATTTTAGATGTTCCATATTCATCCTTTTCAACAGCTGTGCTGCATAATGTTCTTGTGTTAATTAAGTACAACCCTGTATCATCTCTTTTGGCTTGCATTCCTAGAAAATAAGTCAAAGGTCCCAGATCCTTGAGAGCAAACTTGGCATTCAATACCTCAATGAACCTTTTTGTATGTCCTGGATGATTTCCTGTGACTAGAATATCATCAACATAGATGAGTACATACATAATGTTAGCACCCTGTTTATGAATAAATAAGGAAATATCAGAAACAGACTATTTGAAACCCCATGCCAGCATCTGTTTTCTTAAGGCATCAAACCATGCCCTAGGAGCCTGTTTCAGGTCATAGAGAGCCTTCTTTAACCTGCATACATAGTTTAGTTTTGAGGAGTCTACAAACCCTTCTGGTTGAGGCATATATACAACTTCAGTCAAGGGTCCATTTAGAAATGCATTGTTTATGTCCACTTGATTAATGATCCAGTTTTGAGAAACAGCTGTGGCCAGGATAACCCTATAGTTGAGGCCTTTGCAACTGACTGAAGGTGTCTGTGAAGTCCACTCCATAGTTTTGACTGAACCCCTTTGCCACTAACGTTGCCTTGTGTCCTAATATGGATCCATCTTGATTTAATTTCAGCTTGAATATCCACATATTACCCACCAGATGCTGTCTAGGATCAGGAGGCACTAGATCTCAAGTCTTATTTGTCATCAAGGCATCATATTCATCAGACATGGCCAATTTCCATTTGTTAGGAAATCTACGCGGGAACGCAGCGGAATTCAAAAATTTTATTTCCTTTGACCAGGATCGACTTCGTTTAAGCAATAAACAAATAAACTAGTAGACGGTGGTTACCTTTCTTGATCTAAAAGATCGACGCTTTGACCGTCTAAGGAGAGTAGTTTTGCATGGAGCCGCCCAAGTGTTCGGCCTCTACCGCTAGTCCACACGAACAGCCCGCCGGAATCCCATCATGGATTGCTACCAGAGAAATTCGGTTGCTAGACCGACTTTTTCTCTCTCTCTCAAAAACTCTCCTAAGAAGCTCTCTATTTTTTCACAAGAACTATTAGCTCTTGGAATTGTGTTGTACAAAAGAGCAAGCCAACCCCTTTCTTATATAGGTGTTGGGGCACCACTTTCAATTCCCAATCTGATTGGGATTAGCTTCCTAGTAGATTGGGGAGAAATAAATATTTTTCCTACTAAAATAAGGAAAATATATTTGATTGATTTATATCATTAATATTCAATATCTTATATTAAATATTTCTAATATATTGTCAATATCTTATATTGACTATATTTATCTTATTACCATAAATCAATTTACATAAGTGTATATATCACATATATTTTACACAAATAAATCTATATTTTATATATATATATATATATCTTACCTTTTAGGTACTATTATATACTAATGTTTCAACGTTGATTTTGTCGTTTTACCCCCCCAAAATCAGTCTCCCTCTACCCCCTCTCCACCTCCCCCCTCCCTCAATCTACACATCCGATCCCTGCCTTCCCACCACCGCCTTCAACACCCAAGATGATCATGCCACCTCGCTTTTTCCATTACTATGATAGATGGTGTTCCTATATGCGGTGGTGGACAACTATTGCAGATGCGTATGCAATTATTCAAGTCCGGAGAAAATTATCAACCTGCGTCTTCATCAGGTGAGTCCTGCTCTTCATTTTGTCTTTCGAATTGAATCCGTTTCCGTTGATTCTGAGGTTTTAGTTCTTCCAATCTAATCGGTGACCGTTCGTTATGGGATAAATTTCTTCCCTCATTATTCGCAGCGTGCTGGTCTGTTTGGATTTCTCTTTCTGGTGCTTTATTTGCAGGCGGTTGCTAATTTTAGACTATCTCGTCTCCACGCTCCAATCAGGTTTGCTTTCTATTATTGCTCTATTTCGTTATCTTCTTCTTGTGGAGTTACAATTTATGGGCTCTTGAATTAGTTGCTGCATGTATGTTCATTGATTGGATTGTGCGTTCATGCTTCTGTCCTGTTCTGAGCTTCAACACCTCTATTTATGTTGTTGGTTCATGATTTGTTGATTCGTATTTCTTGATTATTGCTTCTCTTGTTCGCTGTTTTTGCCTCCGAGTTTCTGTGCGGTTATTTGCGTATTCGATTGGCCATTTCTTCTTGTGATAATTCTTCAATAGTGACTTACCAAAAATAGGTTAGAAGTTCGTTGTGTGTAGTTACGATCGTAATAATATTTACCATCAATATGTGATGTTGTCATCGCATCATAAAAGCTTAAAAACAGCCAGGCACAATGTGACAGACACTTCGTCAAATCGTAGAGTCATCTAAGCTATGATCCGAAAAGGATTTTCGAAGCTAAATAATGTCATTAACTCCAAACAGAATAGTAGTGAGGTTTGATGATAATGATAAACAGATTGTTTACATGGAATGTTAGAATGTATACATTTTTATTGTACTTTATAACGGGATGGTCAATGTTATTGTATCATTATCATCAAACCTGACTGCTATTCTGTTTGGAAATAGGAAAATCTACTAATGCTATAATGTTTACCATGAATATGTGATGTTGCCATCACATCATAAAAGCTTAAAAACAGCCAAGCACAATGTGACAGACACTTTGTCAAATCTTAGACTCATCTAAGCTATGATCCAAAAAGGATTTTCGAAGGGAAATAATGTCATTCACTCCAAACAAAATAGCAGTGAGGTTTGATGATAATGATAAACAGATTGTTTACATGGAATGTTACAATGTATACGTTTTTATTGTACTTTATAACGGGAAGGTCAATGTTATTGTATCATTATCATCAAACCTCACTACTATTCTGTTTGGAAATAGGAAAATCTACTAATGCTACTAATCTGTTGCAAGCTTACTGTTACTTTTTGTTCACATGTTGGCAAGCCCACACAAGAAGCTGCTATGTTAGTATGTATGCTTAAAGTTACACTCCTACATAACTACTTCAGCTTTTAGATCAGATTGTGATTTATCAGTAATTTATCAGAAGTTTTGGAACATTCCGGTGCACTTTCTTTGCGGAAATATGTCAAATTTGGCAAGAACGTTCAGATGGGTAGTGTGCTTATGGATAGGTTTTTGCTAGGTTAGAAGAGTTCCTTTCACCGAGACTCTTAGGTTATGTTCACGTCTCATGAAAACAGATTAGAGAGGGCCGGAAAAATTTAAGTTTCGAGGGTGGTCATATTAAAATTTTCCTTGGGTGGTGCGCTTGATATTACAATTTATGGGTTCTGCATTTATTTGCTGCATGTATGCTCATTCATTGGTTTGTGCATTTATGCTTCTCTGGTGTTCTGAGCTTCAATACTTCCATTTCTGATGTTGATAGATAACTCTGTTCATTCGTATTTATTGATCCTTGCTCCTCTGGTAGGTGGTTTTTGCCTCCGGGTTTTTCTACGGGTCTTCGCGTACTCGATTTTGTTTTTGTAGTTCTCATAATTCATGAATAGATACTTAGAAAAATAGGTTAGAAGTTTGTTTTATGCAATTGCCGTCGTAACAATGTTTACCATCATTACGTGTTGCGATCATTTCATCATAGAACGTTAAGAGAATTGAGGTACAATGTCGCACATACTTTGCGAAATCATTCAGTCATCTAAGCTATTGCCATTCTGATTTTCTGAACACGTCGCTCAGATGCAAATGCCCTCACTACTCCGATATTGTTTTCCGTTTTCCGTAGAATGTCGTACGCCTAATCTTCTCGGAAATTCTGTTGGTCTGCATCTTCGTTCTGCTGTAGGTATTAATTCCTATTCTTACTAGATGGATAGTGAGAAACGTACGATCATTAATGAGAAGAGACGAAGGTCTTACGCCGCAATGAGCGAAGCTGAGAAAGATTCGTTCCTTGAACGCTGTTGAGCTCAGTATGCAGCCCGCAAGAATGCAAGTGCTTCTTCGGACGCAAGCTATACTGTTGCTGGTCTTGGTACTTCCAATGTAAATGCCCAGAACACATCTTTCAATGCTGCCAGTTCTTCCTCTCATGAAATTCAATCTCGCAAAGCATATGTCAATCCTTGTTCATTTCCTACTGTAAATGCACGAGCTGAAATGCGTGCTAGCTTGCTATGCGTCAGGTCTGTATCTGTCATGTCTGACGAGCTAAGCACGGCATTGCCTGAGGTACCTAGATGTGAGTACTGTAGTGCTTTTCGTTTCTTCCACGAACCACCTTCTTTCTGCTGTTCTGAAGGAGAAATCAGCCTAGCAATGCCTAAGATGCCTCAGATTTTGTCTGACTTATTCACTGGGACTGACCCTGAGTGTATAGATTTCCAGAAGTACGTCCGAACGTACAATAACAGCCTAGCTTTCACTACTTTCTCAGCTCGAAAGGATAACGATCTTCTAAAAAATCATCAAGGCATTTATATTTTCAAGGTCCAAGGTAAGATCCACCATTTCCTTAATCCTCTGAAACATGGAGCTGAATCGCCTACTGGTATTCAGCTTTACTTATACGATCCTCAGACGGAGCTTGACGAACGTTTGAAGGTTTCTGAGCGTTTTTCAAGAGACATGATGATCAAACTGATGGATATACTTCCTCGGAATCCTTATGTAGTGTTTCTACGACAACTAAAGGATCTAGAGTCTATGGAGAACTACCAACTATACTTAGTAGCTAATCCTAAACTTGACCAAAGAGTATTCAATGAACCTACGTGCAGTGATGTCGCAGGGATTATCTGCATTGGAGATGAGGCATCTTTCAATCCTCAGTGCCACATCCAAATATACTCCGAGAATACTATCCCGCACAAAATATGCCATAACCATGCTTGCTATGACTCGCTTGCATATCCTCTGTTGTTCACAAGGGGAGAAGCATGATGGCATCATGGTATCGAGAAGCTTGCGCCCAACATGCGTAAGCAAAACCGCAACTGCAAAATGTATCTGCCTCTTATACCTTCAAACATCACAAACGCTGAGCTGCTTATTTTCCAGGAAGATGAAGGTAAAACCTTTTGTTCCTGAATTCCAGCTTCTGCGCTGTTTTTGGATTCCAATATTCCTCCTTCTTCTGTATTGTATAGTGCTTAGGCCTGGTGTACGCAAGCGCAATGTGGTGTCTTGCAGGCAATACTACTGCTACAAGCTCTAAATGCGTAATGAAGATAAATCGATGTTGTTGCACAGCGGAAGATTGTTGCAGCAATACATAGTAGATATGTTTGTAAAGATTGAAACTACACGTTTGGAGTATTACTATAAACAACAGAAAGAAATACGCATGGAATGCTTCCAAGGATTGATTGACGGCATAGCTTCTGGACACAGTTCAGGCTCTAACGTAGGTAAGAAGTTAATCCTTCCTCCTTCTTTCGTGGGTGGTCCGCGCGATATGAGGAAAAGGTACATGGACGCTATGGCGTTGGTGCAACAGTTCGGTAAACCAGATTTCTTCTTAACAATGACCTGCAATCCAGCTTGGTCAGATATTACAAAGCACTTACTTCCCAACGAACTACCACAAAATAGACCCGATTTATTGAGCAGAGTCTTCAAATCAAAACTGGAACTCCTCAAGAAAGATCTTACCCAGATAAAATCTTTGGGAGACCCGAAGCGTTTGTATATTCTATAGAGTTCCAAAAGCGTGGTTTACCCCATGCACACATCCTTCTCATTATAGACAAAGACGATAAACCATTAAATTCCGAAGCATATGATCGCTACATAAGTGCTGAGTTACCAGATCCGATACTCAGCCCACATTTGCATGGATTAGTGCTGAAGCATATGATCCATGGTCCCTGTGGAACAGCCAATCCAAGAAGCCCATGTATGAAAAATCACAAATGTAAAAACAGATTTCCTCGGGAGTTCCAAGAGGCAACCACACATGGATGTGATAGCTATCCACAGTACAGACGTCGTAACAACGGCTTGACTGGTAATGTACGTCGATACTTGATTGACAACCGCTGGGTTGTGCCATACAATCCTTATTTATTGCAGAAGTACGACTGCCACATAAATGTTGAAATATGCTCGACTATTAAGTTGGTTAAGTATATATATAAGTACATCTACAAAGGTCCCGACAAAGTCGCCTTCCGTATGTGTCTTGTAAACGCTGACAATGAGATCGAAGAGTACCAACACGGACGTTGGATTGGCCCGGCTGAGGCTGCGTGGCGTCTATATTCCTTCGATCTATTTGAGATGCAACCAGCAGTGATAGCACTTCAATTACATCTTCCTAACAATCACTACATCTCTTTCGCAGTGAATCAAGATTTGCAATCTTTAATCTCCAATACCTTCTTATCGAGAACCATGCTAACAGAATTCTTCGAAATGAACCACAAAGATGCTACTGCAATATCTCTACAACTTCTTTACAGAGACTTTCCTAAATATTTCACTTGGGATACTGCAACGCGTACGTGGAATCGAAGAAAGAAACGCAAGGTCATTGGACGTATTGTATCCGCAGGACCAAATGAAGGCGAGCGATATTACCTCCATCTATTGTTGAACCATGTCAATGCTCCATCATCGTACAGTAATTTACTTATGTACGATGGACAGATCTATGCAACATTTCGCGAGGCTGCTTTAGTAAGAAATCTGCTAGCAAGTGACTTTGATCTCGATAAATGCCTTGCAGAGGCTGTGGAATACCAAATGCCTGGCCAACTACGTCATTTATTTGCTTCTATCCTCGCATTCTGCTCACCCTCGAACCCAAAATCACTGTGGGACAAGTACTACCTATCTATGTGTGATAACTATCAAACCTCACATGAACTGCCCGTAATGCAACAGATAGAAATCAAGCGCAAGGCATTGTTGGATATATCCCAGATTCTAGGACACATGGGACGTAGGTTATCAGATTTTCATCTTGGTACTGCAGCGAACTTGTTGTGCAAAGGCAGTGGACTCAGCAGGGAAGTTTCGTGTGAACGAGACATTGTCTTATCTGGAGAAGATATCCTCAGTGTGGAACGACTTAACACAGAACAACGTACTGCCTACAACACAATTCTCACAGCTGTGATGAACGACGAACCATCTGCATTCTTCGTAGATGGTCCTGGGGGTACTGGGAAAACCTATCTCTACAAAGCAATCATGGCCACTCTCAGATCTGAAGGTAGCATTGTACTAGCTACAGCAACCTCAGGAGTGGCTGCCTGCATACTTCCAGGAGGCAGAACAGCACATTCACGTTTCAAGATACCAGTTCATGATGAAACCAATAAAATAGCTAACATAAGCAAACAATCAGCCACAGCAGAGCTTATCCGGCAAGCGAGATTGATTATATGGGACGAGGCTCCGATGGCCCACAGAGAGGCAGTTGAGGCGTTTGCTGAAATGCTTAAAGACATAACCGAAACAGAACTCCCGTTTGGAAACAAGACTGTGGTTTTCGGTGGGGATTTCCGGCAAGTTCTGCCTGTCGTTTCTAGAGCAAGTCGGGAAGAACAACTGGATGCAAGCTTATTTCATTCTCCTCTATAGCCTGAGATAACACAATTACGGTTAACAGAGAATATGCGAGCGATAGACGATCCACACTTCGCCACGTATCTTCTAAGAATTGGTAATGGCACAGAACAAGAGGATGAAAATAGAAACATAGTACTTCCAAAGAACATCACCATTCCCTTCACCGATGAATATCAATCTATTCAGCAGCTAATAGATTTCGTGTATCCAGATATGACAGATTGCCATAATAACCTACATACATTGATGAATAGAGCCTTACTATCTCCCACGAATAGCTGCGTATATGAGATGAATGATGCTGTTTTGAATAGAGTTCAGTGCAATCAAAAAACATACATAAGCAACGACACTACCGTTGAAACACAAAACCAAGGAGATTACGAAGATTTCCTTAACTCATTGAACCCCAGTAGTCTCCCACCACACGTGCTGCAACTGAAAGTAAACGCACCAGTAATGTTACTAAGGAACATCAGCCCCACTGAAGGATTGTTCAACGGAACTCGAATGGTTTGCAGAGAATTGAACAGCCACACAATCGTGGCCGAAATTGGTACTGGACCGTACGCAGGTCGAACCAAAATATTACATAAGATACCATTGCAACCTTCTAAGAGTGAAAGATTCGGAGTATCTTTCAAGAGGTACCAGTTCCCAATCCGTCTTTGCTATGCAATGACTATCAATAAAGCGCAGGGACAAACATTAGAACGTGTAGGAATATATCTTCGCGAACCTGTATTTACACACGGGCAACTTTACGTAGCTCTATCAAGAGTTCGGTCATTCGAGTCAGTAAAAGTACTCATAGCTCCACCTACTTTGGCAGATCAATTGCAAGATACAAAAACGCAGAATATAGTGTTCTCTGAGATCATCCAAATAATGCAAAATCAGATTGAACCTTAGGTAATATACGACATCACCAAACAAAACATTAAATGCACATGTAGTAAATACTAAAAATCAATAACAGCATAACTTATCCACTACTCCGTACATAATTACATAGAATACCTATACATACTTTCTAATCCAGAACAACAACAGCTTTCTGACCATTCAAAGTTTATGTGCGGCTATTACATTCAGGCTGTAATTATGTGTTCCTAACATCATCACATCATCACTGCTACGTTGACAGGTGCTACAACTGCCTCAGCACGGCCATGGCCAGAAAACCGCCAACCATGAAGATCATTGAAGTACTTCCAACAACAATCGAATGGAGAGTGAAGGTGGTGGTTCTCGCAAAAACTCATCTACACAGAAGCGAGAAAGGTCGACGAACTCAAAAAGTACTTCTACAAGATACACAGGTACGCATATAAACTTCATCTAAATCTACACACCCATTCTTTCCATTGATTCCTAAACTACCTACTGATTTTGCTGAGTTCACACAGGGAAGCATTGTCGAAGGGATAATGTGGGACCAAACCATTGACCTACTAGATTCCATGTTCACTCCTGGCTCAACATATACAGTAGGAGGAGCTACTGTACATCGTATAAAGCTGGATTTCCAACACATGTCCCCAGGGATGCCGTGGGAATGGGTATTGAACAAAGCGACGTTCATCCAACCAATCACCGATCCAGCAGAAACAATCCCATATCCAAAGTTACAGTCAGTCCCCTTTCGCAAACTGGCTTCACTAGCAGGAACGAAGAAACCATTCGGTAAGTCTACAAACTACCAACAAAAAAAAACTATCAAAAACACACATTGTAAGACTACAACTATTATAAAGAATTTATCAGTTGCATACTCACACAAAAGCTGTAACTTAAATCCAATTTCAGACAGTGACTAACCATGTTAGATATACACTGACAAATTCTGTCCGTTGCCAACAGATATGCTTGCAGTTGTTGTGGATGTAAAAGCACCTAGAGAGGTGGAAGTGAACAGAAAAAAAAACTCCACTGCAAGATTTCACAGTCGTGAATGAAAGGTAACTCTATTTGCCGTAAATACAGGAGATGATCTCTGCCCTTACAGCACACACAAACACAGAAACACTAACACTGACACAACTTTCTTGCTCTCTTTAACTGATTTCTGCATCTAACAACAGGCTACAGAGTACCACATTTACACTCTGGGGTGATTTCGTCTCAATCATCAGACCTGAGATCTATGACCAGAGACATGAACTACCGATCATTGCTTGCAGAAGACTTCTAGCTGGGGGTTACTCAGGTAGTATCAAACAAACAACTAACTCATAAAAGCATTCCCGCCAATTGTACATATGCACTAACCCAAAACAAGAAATGCAGGAGGCTCGCCGTCAACTGTACCATTCTCCTACATTGCAGTGAATCCTGACTTTGAACAAGCTAGGCAGCTAAGGACCTGGTAAAACCAAACACAGAACAAACCACAAACCACACTCAGAAATTAAGTAGGTATCCACTAACTTATGATTTCTAAAATATAGGATCACGAACAACACAGACAACGTCTTAAACGCTCCAAAAACACCGAACAACCCACACCTCGAGGAGGTTGAAGAAGAGAACCAAGTTGTACAACCCATTCACTTTCCACAGCAATCAACTCACACCGAGGTACGTATCTAATAAACCTTAAATCAAACACTTACAATAACACACGAAAATAACCTCAGAAACTACAGCAGAGGCAGTCGCAGGAAAAACACACCAAAGGCACTATGTGCATTGCAGAAGTGCATCAACAAATACTCTACTCCACATGTCCCAAGTGCACCGAGCTTACGAAAGCCCTAGGGAATGAGGAATTTCGATGCCACACATGCAAGACAAATGAAATAGCAGTGCCAAGGTAATCTTACAATATCCTTAACTATACGAATAACAGAAAATACACAACAACACAAATTACATAACAAGTATTCATTGCAGGTGCAAAGTCACAGTACACATCAACGATGGCAAGGACATTATACCAGCAACAATGTACGACAAACCTGCAGAACAATTACTGAAAAACACTGCCACACAGATGCATCAGAAAGATCCAGAGGTAAACAACTGACAATACGCACATTTGGTTATAATTCTACTTGTGTTTAGAGGCACGAACAAAACTCATGTTCACAGGTTGTCAACTGTTTACGAAATGATGTTCACAGTATATTCTTAGTCACCCTAGAAGTGACCTGTAGAACTTTGTTCCAGGCTTTCACTGTTTATACAGCTTATATCAGAACTCATGAGTTTTGTTGACTGATTCCGACTTCGACATAGGAAAAAACAAAACAAAAGAAAAAAAATTAAAAAAATGGACAGCGGCATTTATTCGTTACTCACTCATGTTAAGACTTTATTTATTCGATGATTCGGTAATTATAGCTGCTATTATATATCTGAAGTATTTTCCAATATGGTCAGATGGTTGTAGTTGAGTTTGATGTACTCTTTCAGTGCAACTGAAAAGTCCTACAGTTCATATAGATAGATTGAAAATATATGTGTGTATATAGTCAATGTTTGGCTCTTACTGTGATTGCGTCGTGCAAGTGAAACACGTTGGTTGCACGATATAATAAAGACTCTTAAATAGCATAGTTACTTTGGTAAAGTCGATTAGCAGGCCACAAAATTTAAAATTACAAAAAAAAAATGTGGTCATGCATATTTGTCATGCATATGTTTTGGTATGCGACCAATATTCTAACAGTAGGTGCTTTGGAGATATTCTTGTACAAAAAGATATTTGTATGGTGGAATTCTGAAAATTGACGGGTTTTATTTGTGGACGTGTATTTATGGTTGCGTATGGTTTATAGATCCACAAATCTGAGTTTAGACAGTAGCCAAAATATTCCCTCAAAATCATTGCAGGAAATACAGAGTTTGCTAACAACAATCAACGAAGACCTGAATACGAAGATCATAGCGGCAAAGATTGTACCATCAACAAAGGAGTACATGGATCTCAAAACCAGACACACCATCCTAAGCTGGACAGAGTCACAACCAACAAACATAACTCCAGCAGACCATACAGCATCCAGCTCAGAACTTGGAAGCACTCCAGGTAAACATTTACCCAATAATGACACACACTACCACAAAATCACACAACTACAGCTCCTACAAATAACATTACTAACCATTCTTAAACAACATTCCTCGCGCAGAAAAGAACGAAGGGAAGAGACCAACAATAGCAGCAGAAGGAAGCCAGCAACATACAACGCCAAAGAAAGTGAAGCTGGAGTTCCCACCGAAACCATAACATCCTAGAACTATATAAGCTAACAAGTAATAGACTTACTTTTTGAAAGGACACGCGCACCAAAAAGGAGACAAGGCAACACTTTTGTGACACTTTTGTAACGATAAAAGAAGCAACACCCTTGCAACAACAAACATAAATACTTTTGGCACGACTATGTATATATTCACCAACTATGGACAAATAATGTTATGTATGTTAAGCAACAAACGCAGGAGAACAAATGTACACGAAACATCTACAAAACAAGGGCAAACGTGTGCAAAGCACACATATAAAAACTAGTATATATATATACATACATACATACATACATACATACATACATACATAGTTGGTGCGCATGCAAATCTCCAATTTGCATTGATGCCCCAATCAATATATATATATATATATATATATATATATATATATATATATACCAAAGTGTAGGATAAGGTATACATGAATCATGTCAGGACGGGCATATTTACGAGAAAAAGGAAATCCGTCATAAAATCATATAACAGAATGGAATGTTTACTTAATCGATTCCGTCTATAAATAGTATACTTTAAACCATTGCAAAAGCCGACAACCCTAAACGCCACACCTGGGCTAAAGCGGGTATAAAAGGCTACAATGTCATAAAGAAATATTTATGCCAGAAAGGATTAAAACCTTGTTATAAGATTAGAGCCAGAATTCATCTCAACCCCTGAACATACATGTATACATCCTAATTTAATTCCAAGACCAAACTGTATTTAAATTTACCTTCATATTATATTTTAACACTTAAATACTTTTAGCCTATCATTAGGCTAAATTGAAATAATAAAATTTAAAATTAAACAAAACAAAATTAAAAATAACTTACAAATTCACAGAGTTGTAACCAGAAGAAAAGTAATCTTATTCAACACACTCTTCAAATTTTATTACAAAGAAGGGGAGATAAAAGGAGAAGGGGCGATACTTCAAGCGTGTCTCCTTCAAAACTAAAAACTGATATATATAGAAGGGGGAGAACGCATGGTTACAGTAAAAGAAAAAGCAAACAGTAAAAACACATAATTGGCTACATTATTCGCCAAAAAATTCCAAGTGAACAGTAAAAAGTGAACAGTAATTTACTGTTCATGTCGGCCAATAGTGCCAAAAATTATTGTTGATATCGTCAGTGCTGACTCCAATACTGATGTCATAGCTGATGCAATAAACTGATGAGTTTTATTCTTCGTCAATTTTTTCCTTTTCCAATTCTTCTAGTTGTTTCATAAAATGATGAACATCTTGATCAATATCTGCATTAGGATCTTGAGCATCTTCTGCCATATTTGTAGAAGAAGCCATAGATGTATCTCGATTTTAGGTCAGCAAAACTGCAACTATTAAACCCAAAATTCTTTAACAAATCTTTTTTAATTTCTTTCATGAATTCGACAAGATTTCTTGTTTTGAAACAATTCCTTTGATCTTCAGTTTTCCTGTCAAATTTTTCAAAGGACTTTGTATGCTTCTATTACAAGCAGCTTCTAATTGTTCATCCGTCAATTCTTCCAAATAGCTAATTTTAGCTGTGATTTCTTGGTATAATTCATCACCAAATATTTGGCCTGTTTGTGGATCTTTTTTCGACAATTTTGTCCAAAATTTTGAAAAATATTTTCTTTTTAAGCATGGTAACTTATCTGTAGATATGTCTACAATAGGTGACCATTTCAAAATCCAAGGAATAGAAAATTCCAAAAAGAAATGTAATGAACCAGAGCATTCTATTAGATGTCCTTGCTCATTTAATTCTGAAATTTTGGGAGAAATATCTACCCAATGTAAATATAATTCTTTAAACTCTTCTGGTAAAATTTTTATAGAAGGTCCATGTATTAACCACCATTGTTGAAACCAATTTGGTATATATTCCAGATGTTTATATACTTCTGGACATACTTTAACAAACCAAGTATGTTTTTGCTTTCTATTTTCATATAAGAAAACATTTGTAAAAGCTTGGATATAATCCCAATAATTATATTTGATAGAAATATTTTTCTCTTGAAAAAGATATTCTTTTTCTTTAAACAAAGATAATCCCCATTCATTTGGAAGATAAATTCTTTTTATAATAATTTTACTGAAGGTATATTCCTTCTGATCATTAGCCATAAAATGTGTTATTTCACATTCAGAAGCTTTCAAAATATTTTCATAATATGATCTCTGCTTATAAGCGATTGCTGTAAATGGATTATTATCCAAATATTTTTCCATTAATGACCATGGATCATTTTTCTTTTTGATATAATCATCATATTCAATAAGGAATATAATTCCTTGTTTTTCATTTTCTTGATAAGAAGTAATATCTTCTTCTTCCGATATTACAACATTTGCATATGAAGGTATTTCTCCACTAGCTTTAGCCTTTCCTTTCATTTTCTTATATTCCAAAAATTCTTGATATAATTTATCGGAATTATTATTCTGTCTGAAGAAGATCCGGAAATATTTTCCGAAACCAAAGTTCTGTTGCCATGTTGAACAAGGATATTACCTCGTCCACCTCTTCCACGATAGGGATTATAAATCCTCGTCCCGATCCTCTGGACGTCATACCTACAATCATAAGAACATTATTAATGTAATTTATTGGTACATGACCAACATTTTGTAGGCAATGAAACCTTCAAAGGTTTCCCGGATATTTCCCTTTGAATTATTTGCTTTTGGACTATTCCTTTTTTACTTTCAACAGCAATATGTATATCTCTCCACCATTTATCCCAACAAAATCGTGGAATAAAATAATATCTATTCTCAGAATCTCCTGTCATTATTCCTGCAAAAATTCACGGGTTAAGAAATCAGGGAGACTATTGTCTTCTCCTTTCATATGAAGAATATCAAAATCAAAAGGGGCTAAATGTGCTTGCCACCTTGCAAACATTTGTTTAGATACATCATGTTTAAAATCTTTATTAAACATATATTTTGCTGATTTACAATCTGTATAAATAAGAAATTTCTTATTATATAAATCATCTTGAAATTTTAAAACACATTTAACAATAGCTAAAATTTCTTTTGCTACTGCCGAGTAATTTTTCTGACTGGTATTCCACTTGCCAGAATGGAATCTAACAAGATAAACTTGTTTTGTATTAGGACATATTTGTTTTAATATTCCACCAAACCCTATATCAGAGGCATCTGTTTCAATTATTTTATCCCATATGGGATTAGCTAACATTAAACAAGGTAAATTAGCTACTTTTGTTTTGATTAGTTTTACAGCATTAGTATGCTGCTCAGACCAGGGTTTTGGCTCTTTCTTTAATCTATCATATAATATAGCAGCATCTTTTGCTAAATCTTTATAATAAGCAGACACATAATTAAGACTGCCAAGAAATCTTTGTAATTGAGTCTTATCCAAAATAATATCTGGAAATTTTGAAGCAAACTCAATACTACGTTGTATTGGTATTATATTTCCTTTCTCAATATTATGTCCTAGGAATCTAATCTTAGTTTGAAATAATGACATCTTAGGTTTAGAAACTACCAACCCATTTTGTATAACAATTTTTCTAAAAATATCTAAGTGTTTAAAATGATTTTCAATTGTTTTTGAAAATACTAATATATCATCAATATAAACAATAATAAATTCACTATAAGGAATAAATATATCATTCATAATTTTCTGAAATTCAGAAGGAGCATTTTTCAATCCAAATGGCATTACTCTCCATTCATAATGCCCAAATGGTACATTAAAAGCAGTTTTATATTGGTCTTTTTCAGCTATCTGAATCGCCAATATCCAGATTTTAAATCAAATTTCGAAAATATGATAGAATTATAAAGTCTATCTAATAAATCCTTTTTATTAGGAATAGGTGATCTTATCCATTTTAAAACTTTATTTAATGGTTTATAATTTATAACCATACGAGGTACACCTCTCTCAATCTCACTATGTTTATTAACATAAAAAGCAGTACACGACCATGAAGATTTAGAAGGTTTAATTAAACCTTTATGTAGAAGAGATTCTATCTCTTTTTTACAATGTTCTAAATATTCTGAGTTCATTTGACAAGGGCGAGCCTTTGTCGTAATTTTCTTTTCATCAAAATCTTCCTCATAAGGAAGTTCAACAATATGTCTTTTTCTATCCCAAAAAGCATTAGGATGATCATTACAAATTTCAATGGAAAATTTATGAAATAAATTATTAATTTTTTCTTTAAGCTTTAAGTCTAAAAGCTTTTCATCAATAGTTGATATATTAATTTCTTGTTTTAAGAAATTTAATTGTAAATTCTTTTTATCTATTAAATCTTTAATTTGATTAAGAACATTTGGTATAGGTTTAGTAATAAAATCAAATTTTATTTCTTTACCTTCAAAATGGCCGGTTATTCCTTTATCATTAATATTAGTTAAAGGATATAATTTTTCAATAAATGGTGTTCCAAGTATAACTTGACTAGTCATATTTTTAACTAATAAAAAACTTGTAGGAATACAAGTATTATTAGTACAAATATAAGCTTTAGGAAGCTTAAACTTTATATCAAGTTTTTCACCCCCAGCATGACTAAGAGTCATAGTGGTTTTTTCAAAATATTGTGTAGGGATTAATCCTTCTTGGATTACATTCATATCCGCACCACTATCAATTAAAGCAATTAATTCACATTTATATGAATTATTAATTAGTAAAGTAATTTTTACATACCATTTTTGAGAAAAGATAATATTTAATTTATTCAAGAAATTATCTTGTTCTAATATAGAGGATAAATCTGGTAAACTAGAAGTAAGTTTAACATTAGAATTTACCTTTTGATATTCAAGAAGTGAAATTCTATCTTCTAGATTTTTATTAGAATTTTTTAATTTTATTATCTCATTTTTAAGATTATTTATCTCTTTTAAAAGTTCATTAATTGTGGTTGGTTTTTCCACAGATTGTCTATCTTTTAACATTTTCAAAACATTATTCATAGAATAAGGTTCTTGAGAACTTTTAATTTCTTTTGATTCATCAAAATTAGAAGTTGATGGATCTGATTGAATATTATCAATCAACTGAGATCTAAGCTCGGGATTTTTAATTAATTTAAGAAATTCAAAAATATTATTATTAGTTAAAACATTTATTTCTAAATCTTTAAATTGTGAAAGAATTTTATAAAATTCTTCTCCTTCTTCTTTATCATGTTTAATACATTGTATATTTTGTATACATGATTTACAACACATGTCTGTGTCAGAAGAACTCAAAGATTCATTAATTATGTCCGATAAATTATTATCAGAAGATTGTTCATCGGAATGTTCGGAAGAAGATTTTTCCGATTCTGAATTTAAAAGTATTTTTGAAAGACTTAATTTTAATTCGTCATTCTGTAGACTATTTATTTTCTTTTTTAATTTACACCTATTAGCATAATGTCCAATTTTACCACATTTAAAACAAGTTTTATCTGTTTTATTATTTTTCTTAAATTCTCTTTTTTCTAATTTCTTTTTAGAATATTTTTTTCTCTTTTTTCCTTTATAAAAAGAATCTAAAGATTTTTCTGATTTATCTTTTTTCCTATCTTTAAAAGACGTTTTTACCGATTTGGAAGATGGCATATCCATACCAAATTGATCACAAAATCTTCCTAATTGTGATTTTTCAGATAAATTCTGTCTTTTAATTTGTTGATTTAATTTTATTTCATTACAAAGGGCTAAACCTTCTTGGATAATTGTACCTATTAATTTCCCATATGTATAATCATCATATGGTATATTAAGAAAATCTTTTCTTAAATTTTTTCTAACCTTTTCCGCAAAAAGATAAGGTAACCCATCAATAAATTTAGATTTCCAATGAGAGCTATTACTCTCGGGTAATTCCATGACTCTATTAAGAAATGTATCTTTATACCAACGAAAATCTGTCAATGTTTTACATCTCAGATTTTGTAATAAAGTACGAATATTTTCGCAATTATCTGAAATTCTTCCTGTGAAATGTTCAAGTATTGTAGTTACTAAAGTATAAACTACGTTCTCAATTATATTATTATTTTCTTGCTTAACCGTATTCATTATATAATCCTTATCGGTTAAACTTAAATAATTATCCCACCAACCTTTTAGTTGGCCTGTAAAACCTGAAATAATCATTTTAGCAACACTTTTATCAGTATTACCCGAAGTTTTACATATAGTACTATACATAAGCATTCTATGTATCATACTATATATTTGCTTATCAGCACAACCATCAAGGTTCCATTCATAAATACATTTCCCTGAATAACTATTATTTATGACGTAATCCTGTTCCTCATGGAGAGTATCCATAGGAGAAGGTCTTCTATAATAATAGTTTTGCATGGTAGGTCTATCAGCATATTTTTTAAGTCTGTTAATTTCAAACTTAACTGTATCATTATGACTACTAGTACCAATTGTATTAGATATGTTTTGGTCTAGAGTATTTATTTTTAAATTTTTAAATTTTTCTTCAATCAAATTTTCTAAGTCTCCTTTAGGTTTTAAAATAAAATTTTTTATTTCAGGAGGAGGTTGAAGATGTGATTGAATCACTGTTTTTTCTATATTTACTTTATTATCTTTAATGGTGTTATCTATTGATAAATTTTTTATAACAGAATAGATTTTTTCTGTTCTTTCAGAGATTTCTGCAATCTGTTCTCCTAATACATTAAGATATAGATTAGTATAATTTTGGTTCATCAATAATTGATTTAATTCTTTTAAAGTAAAAGTTAAAGAATCATTATCAATTAATTTAGAAAAAGCATTAAAATTTAGAATTTTACCACTTTTTTCAATTGAAAAAGCTTGTTGTGGAGGATATATTCCTTTCATAAATTTTCCTCCTTCTAATTTAAAATCACGTTCAATTATACATAAATAATCCTGAACGTATATAGAAACAAACCAAGGGACAAAAGCAATTATTTTATTTTCTTTTTCAAGAAAACTATAAAATTCATTTTGATAGTAATTTCTATCTTCACTAGAAATGTTTTCAAAAAACCAATCTCTAAAAGGTTTCCATCTTTCTAATTTAAATTCATTTTTAATCTTATTCCTTGCCAGAGAACCTGGACTGAAATCTATTTTTGGTGTAAAATCCATTTAAAAATTAGCATCCATTTCTGATTCAGGAGGATCTTCCGAATCATTAACTCCTTTAACTATATTATTTTTATTTAAAGATAAATTCTTAACATAATTCTCTCGTATTTGAGAGGAAGTATCAACTTCTCGTAATTGAGAAGTAGAAGCCCTAGTGGGTTCATATGGCACTTGAATATTTTCAAATGGAGATATAAAAGATCTCATAGATGATGATCTTGATATATTCCTTGGGATATTTTCCAATTGTGAATTCATAACTACGGAAATATTTCCATCTGAACTCTGAAATATATTAGTCACATCCTGACATATTACAGGTGTTCTAGGTACAGCATTAGCAATTTGCCAATGATCAGGAAGAGGAATTTCCTCCCATTTAATTGATCTGCGAGTCGTAATATTCGACTTACTAAAATTAGTCTCAATTAAAATAGTTTCATTCAAAGATTTATCTTTGATTTTACACATAGGATTTAAAGTATGTAAAGGCTTATAATATATCCTATAACATATACAAATTATTTCTGATCCAGGAGCATAGTTATATCCATGCATTTTAACATTCATTGTCAAAGAGTCAAGAATGTTAACATCAGATAGAGATAATTGTAAATTCGGATATACATCAAAATATACTGGACCATGTGCCAGACTTGATTGTATAATACCCATTAGAGACTTTTTCCAGTCAAGATTTCTACCATCTCTAAGGGCAGCAATAAAACTTTCTGGAAGATTTTCCAGAGTAAGGGGTTTAAAAGCAATTTGTACTAAACCAATATGAAGAAATTTATGACTTTTCTTATAAGGAAAAATATCTTTTTCACTTAGTAAATTAAGTACCATTTCTTCATTATTTAAAGAGATAGATTCTTCCGAGGTTTTAACAATCTGTTTTATATATATATATATATATTAATATCTAATATTAATATTTGGTAATACTATTAATTAAATTCCACAATCCAAATATATCATATACACTCCAAAATTGCGCCACCTTTAGCCAAAGATTTGGCATCCGAATATTCTTTAATTAATATAATACTATTAATATCTTGTATTTAATTTATTCATAATAAATAAATACCACCATATTAATTTACCACTATAAAATTTATAGTCTCGAGATAAACTTTCCTTATTTGGTTATTATCTATAACCACATTTTAATCCGGCTAGATGTTCATATGTGTGTGACCCGATAGGCTTCCGAATATGTCACCGTAGACACAAAGTGAAAATTACGAAAATGCCCTTTATGCCTAACGATCACGGGATAGCGTCTAGCAACACACCGTGACTCCCAATCATCGGAAGAGTCAAATGCAATTACTACTACCTTTCATGTGAAACAGTTACCGTGTCACTTACAATCCTATTGCTGTAATAATATCCATACGGTCGTACGTCAAGTGTCAAGCATTAACGACCGTATCTTATAATTTGGATATCATGCTCTCTCGAAGTAACTCATTTACTTCCACTTTGCAAAGATTCACGAGAGTAATACATTACTTATAAGAAGGCCCTTTCGGATATTCACCCCTACTGATAGGGTATGCGATTCCCAGACGACCAAACATGTATACTCCGCATGCTTCAGTATCACACCCAATCACTACCGCATGATCGACCCATGGCTAGGGAAAACATCAATAGTGTCAAAGCATAACAATCCACACCGTGATGTCATGTAGACTCCGGTCCTAAGGATAATTACACAACCGCCACATTGTGTGACACTTAACAGTGTAAGTGGGTCAGTCTAACGTACGCATTCTCTAATACACGTCCACGTACAGTCCAAGTGTCTCTATACTTCGATAGACGAGATCTATCCTTGCCCTTAAAGACAGAAGACATCTAATAAGTGCTAGCCTGTTTGTACTATCAATGCCCTGTTTAATAGTACATCAGCCTAGAGACATTTAAGTATCAAACTTATTAAAGTGATTAGAGATCTCATCAACCATAATTGCCTATCATGGTTTCTCTATCACAGTTTAATACTAAGGACGTTATCATATAATAATTCATAATTGGTTCATTAAAAGAACATATATATGACAACATAAAAGCCATTTAATATATGTATAAACACAAAGAAATAGTAGAAATGATCCGACCCGGTCGGATCCGGTCTAACCCGATTGGGTTTAGGACACTATTTCAACACCATTTAGGTTGATTAAGTGCTTCTGACACTTTAGTAGGTTCAGAAAAGTGAGGAGGTAAGGACTGGTTGGAGATAGAGACCGAATAAACCTTTGGTTTGAAGAAGCCACTTTTTGATCTAGTTTGCATATGATGTTTAGGTGGTGGAACAGATACTGGTGGACTGATATTTAGTACAGGAGACTCAGGTTGAGGACTTGTAATTCTATCAGGAGACTCAGAGTTGAGAGGATCAGGTGGATGACTGTCAGGACTGGATTGGCCATTGTTGGAGTGAAGGTCTCCATGGATTTCAGTTTCATTAGGGGATTCAAAGCCACTTGACATATTTGTTTCAAGATAAGGTGAAGTTTGGATGTTGGTGTTTCTGGGGGATTCAGTAGGCCTATGGATGGATTCAGTGTGGTGATCTTCACCATTTGGAGAACTGACAGGATCATAGGTATTGAATCGTGACTATCAGCATGTGGCAAGGGAGTGAGAAACATAGATGATATAGTAGGGTCAGTGCTAACAGTTCTAGTAGGGCCTTGATTGAAGCCTTCTTGGAAAGGGAATCTATTTTCATTAAAACTTACATCTCTATAGATATAGATCCTTCCAGATTGATCAAGACACTTGTACCCTTTATGGCCAGGACTCATGCCAAGGTACACACATTTGGAGGTGTGAAACCTGAATTTATGATTGTGAAAATGCCTGAGATTATGATAACAGGCACAGCCAAAGACTTTATACTTATGATAGTCAGACTTCTTTTGAAATAGGACTTCAATGGGAGACTGATTTGCAGGACTGGATTAGGAAGATCATTAATTATAGAGACAGATTTTAGGAAGCTATCCCACCAAAACCTAAGGGGAAGAGAGGCCTGTGCCATAAGGGTTAGTCCCATCTCTACAACATGTCTATGTTTCCTCTCTGCCCTCCCATGTTGTTCATGTGCATGTGGGCAAGGGTGTCTAAACTGAATGCCCTGTGCCTTTAGGACTGGTTCAAAGGTTCTATATTCCCCCCAAGTCTGACTGCACACACTTAATAGTTGTTCTAAATAGATTTTCAACAAGTCTTTTAAACTGTAAAAAAACAGGTAAAGCATCAGATTTGGCTTTTAAAGGATATATCCATACATATCTAGAGTAATCATCAATGAAATGTATGTAGTAAAGATGTCCATTAGTGGATTTGATAGGCGCAGGGCCCCACAGATCTGTATGAATAAGATCAAGTACTTTACTAGCATGAGAATTTGACTTAGCATAAGGTAAGGAATGACATTTGCCAAATTGGCAAGCTTCCAAAACTGAAGATTCTCATTAACATGAACATCAACACAGTTCAAAACAAGATTTAACACATTTTTTAAGGGATGGCCAAGTCTCATATGCCAAATATTTCTATCTTTATTAAAACCAACAGAGCCCACAAGAGCAAAACAACTACTAGAATCTTTGATCAACAAACTGGAAGGGTCTTGACATTGTTCGGAGTGAAGGAAGATCATATGGCTTTGAGGATGAGTCTTGGATTGAGTTGACAGCTGATATAGACCATTCCTAAGAGCTCCTATTTGCACCAGCCTCTTTGTGGTTTTGTCCTTGACATAACAAAATTTATCATCAAATTCAACAGTAACAGGTAATTCAGAGGTCAATCTAGAGACACTAACAAGATTTTTTTGTCATAGAGGGTACATGTAAAGAATTTTTTAAGTGTAGGTGTGTGTTGTTAAGACTAGGTAGATAGAAAGTGCCAGTGTGGAGAATAGGAAGAGTCTCACCATTTTCTACTACCAATGAGTCAGAACCAGAGTAATCAGATCTAAGATGGAGGTTGTTCATGTCTGAAGTGATATGATTTGTGGCCCCACAATCCATATACCATGCAGGATCAACATGAGTCTAAGGTGAAGTAACAAATGCCATATTCTGTCTAGAGTTCCCTGCTCCATTTGAACCAGTGGGAATGAAATCCTGTTCAAACCTGTGCCAACAATCTACCACCACATGACCAGTTTTTCCACACAGTTGACATACTGGTCTATTTCCACTATTAGATCCTCCATTCCTACCACCTCTGCCTCTATTCCTTCCTCGTCTTCCTCTTCCAGAATTGCCTGAGCTGTGACTTAGTTGTTGTTTCTAGGACCACCAGGACTTCCAGGCCTTGTCTGTTGACTAGCAGCAAAGTGAGCAGATATGTTGCCATTATCTCCATTTCCAGGTGTACCAAATCTTGCAATCAGTCTCTCATGTGTTATCAGTTGAGACTGAACATCCTGCCATGAGAGTGATCCAACCCTAGTAGTAAGATTAACAATAGTTGCCTCATATTCTCTGTCCAATCCCCCAAGCGTGGCCAATATCAACTCAGCTTTGGACACAGGATAACCTGCTGCTGCAAGATTGTCAGCATATGACTTCATTTGTGCAAGATAATCGGGCATAGACTTGGAACCTTTTGTGGCTCTAGCCATGGCACTTTTGAATTCAAGCATTCTTGCTTCTGCTTGGCTGTTGAATAGATTCTCCAATGTGACCTAGATTTCTCTTGCTGTAGAACATCCAACAACCTCATGCAAAGCTTGCTCTGTCATCGAGCTCATCAACCATCCCATTAGAAGCTGATCACTTATCTGTCATTCTTCTTGAGTTTGGACTCGTTGGAACGGAGAAGGTGACAACCCCTAACACATGATTTTCAATTCTATGACCTCTAATGATTGGCATCACAATAGATTTCCACATGAGATAATTTGACCGATCAAGCTTGACATTACAGGTCTGACTTAGCTGATTTGTAAATGGAACAGGACTTACAGTGTTGGATCCAGGTGATCCCAAGTTGGGAATAACAGGAAGTGAACAGTAAGATCCAATCAGACTTGGATTCACAAATCCAGATGTTCCAATCTCCGATCTGCCATAGTTGAGTCAGAGCCGAACGGCAAGCTATCAAAAGTCATGGTGGGGTAGGAACTGAGTAGTGAACCCACTGTGATTCCTGGAGCTCCATTTCCAGTTGCTGCATGCTGAGTCGTCACAGTTCCCGGAGATGGAGCCGTTGCTGTAATTCCGGCAGTAGAAGTAACCGTTGCTGTTGGGTGCTTGCACCGGTGGACGGTGCCGAGCTCATCGGCGGTGTTCCGTCAATGACCTGCTCTCTGATACCAAGTTAATTTTCAGGAGAAAATAATCTTCATTTCATATCATCAGCATTACACACAGCATGTTCTTGTACAAGAAGGAGAAAAGTACTCAACAGAATATCTAGCCTAGGTTCTTGTACCTTATCTTAACTACTTGGGACACCTGGACATTATGTGATATTTTACCATTCTATCCTCACATAAACTGCCCTTACAAACATAGATACATACATAATTATTTCTCAACAGAGAAAATATGCCGCCCAATAAACTCTTATTTTTTGTCTTCAAATGTATCATATTCTTTCTTTTTTTACTGGAACAAATGTATGATATTTAACGGGCAAAGGCAACAGTAGTAGCCCCATATACTCACTTTGGTAAAAACTGGGACGATTTTGGGTCATTAGAAGAAATGCCATTGAAGCCTTGTTGTTCTTGTTGTTTTTTTTACTTAAAGCTCCCGATATATGGGACCAAGTAGTCCGACTAATCCTATGTTTGCACGGATCGTGCCTGCACCATCACTACAAAAAAAATGCTTTTTAGCGGCAGATTTTTTCCACCGCTAAAGCTGAAAATCCGCCGTTAAAGATTTTTCGCGGCGGTATAAAATCCGCCGTATTTGCCTTCGCCGCTAAATGTTTTAGGCCTTTTCCTGGCGGATTTTTGGGTCCACCGCTAAGATTTTTTTTGTGGCGGTTATTATCCGCCTGCAATTACTCAATATTCCGCCAGGAATACGTACTCAGTCCATCACAAGAGGAAAATAGAGGTTTTGGCGGCGGATTTTCACTCCACCGCGAATCCAGAAAAATAAAAAAAAAAATAGAAATAGAAATAAAAATAAAAATAAAATAAAAAATTAAGAACATTGATTCTAACATGAATCTCAACACAAAAACACCACATTTTATTTCCAAAACACAAATAATTACATGGTCTAGGACTATTCATCTACTAAAGAAAATTTACACAGGAGAAAGACTGATGTGGAGAAAGACTGATGTATAAGAAGGAATCGAATATGATGCACCTACCATATTCATCAAGGGGTGCATCATAATCATAGCTAGTAGCAACGAATGACCATGTAAAACAAATTACCAAAAAACTAGTAAAAAGGCTATGTAAAGCTTAATAACCATATAATAGTTGATAAAAGAGCCCCCTGTTTGAAAAAATCTTGCAACATAGAATGCCATATCTTCAGCAGGACGATAAATTAAGTAAAAGATAAATCTCTTAAAAAGCAAACAATGGTGTAAAATTACCAGCCAGTCCAAGCTTCAGTCCACATCTGTGGTTTATGATCCTTATTAGAGTGAAGTAATCACAGCCAGCGGATTGATTAACGGCCATTTTAGCCGCCCATTCAGTATAAGCTTTAAAAAACATATATGCAGACAGAAACGAAACTTTGTCGGGATCCGAAAGTATCCCATCACAATCCATACCTGCTCACCATATACATTGAAATGGACAATGCCGAAGTACAAGCATAAACCAAAAACTAAAGAATTGATACGAGAAATAGCTTGCAGTATAAAAAAGGAAAAAATATAACAGGAATCGGGATATGCTTGGCTTCTTGAGGTGTACCCTGAAATCAGAATCAATGTTGTACTAATGAACAGTTTTCTTAGTACATTGCATTAACTAGTTAGTCTAAGAGGCCATATTTAAGTAGTACCTAACAGTATTTGATGATGAACTTGCTTCCCTTGCATCCGAATTTCTATGCATAATTGCTCTGCTCCTTCTCGGCCTCAATGAGTTCTATCTCCTCTGTAGTAGAAGGTACTAATGTTGGCTCTGTCTTCAAATTGTCTGGTTCCTGCTTATTCTGCCTCCCAAACCATCCATTCGATTTACGGGCTTTCTAGAAATGGAAATTTCACAATAATACTTTCAATCTCCCAAGAAAAGCATTAGATTTTCTTACTCTTTGCTTGATATTATAAAACGCATTACCTTTTCTTGGTCTTTTTCTAGATTCAGGGATCAAGACTTTCTTCACTGCTGAAAACCAACTCCCTTTCTTCCCCATTTCGATCAGTCTATCTTCAAATCAGTGAATACATGGTCATTATACAACACTGGTTATTTCTCAAAATTTGTTGTTTAGATAAGCCTTAACACCATATATAATTAAGTACTGTATTACTGAACCACTGCTTGTTAAGTGCCATCAAATTTCATAAGCATCTCACTAAGCTTATTATTATAGACATTGAAAGTTCCAACAGCATATCCAAATATTCAAGTAATCAAGTTACATCATTTTCAGCAGACTAGTGCTTGATTTTTTTTTTTGACTGGAGACTAGTACTTGACTTACCTACAAAAACAGTAAATGCTCCTTGCTTTAGAACATGGGCATTTAAAAGATTAACCCTTACCACAGAAACAGTACCTCACAACAAAGTAGAGCTGGATAAGGGTGTGTAGAGAGAGAAGGGCTTACTTTAGCTCACATGACCACAGCATGGCTTTGCTGCCTCGAATAAAAACATGTTCAAGCTGTGAAACTTTGCCATCCTGCAACAAAGTAGTGGAAGTTGATATTCAGGATCATTAAATTACACATGACAGAAGATTCCTAAATAAAGTTACATCTATAAAGGAGAAGAATGATGTATGCATATGCTTTGACAAGTTATGGGAACTACTTAGCACCTTCTCAAACACAAGAAAACTTGCAAACTCAATCCAAGAGACTTAACCCCATAATCAAGAATCTTCTCATATCCAGATTCCAGACACTAAGGATCCACTTACTTGGAATTTGACAGATGCCCTTGAACCCTTGCCATCTCATTCACCACAGAACTCATCTGCATAAAGCACAAAAATAATCTTCATTTACCAAGATAAATCAATCAAACAGAAAATCAAATCAAAGCACAAAACTTTAAAATACATAACCGACCAAGCACAACAGAAAGATCTAAAAGGACTACAAATATAAAGGATACAGAAGATATCAGCAACTTCTTTGCCTCCTTGCAAATTCAGCTGTCATTCAATCAAGCTACAAATTCACCACACTTTATTAAAAAAGCATTACATTAAGATAGGCTGATAGCTAACAAATTGAACAAGGTGGAAAAAATGCTACAGAACCCTAGAACCCTTTTCATTCTAACATCAATCTGCCTGTGAATCACTTGGGCTTCTGCTTAAGAATGCCATCTGATCAACAAGTTGGTTCCACTCTTCTACCCAATTGGATGTAGAAGGAGACTGGGAATCAAGCATCAGGCTTTCAGGCATATATTAACTCAACGCTTGGAATAAAATGAGCTCAATTCTGTGTGTAAGGTAAAACACGAGCAACTTATAAAACAGGTCATCAAAAGACATAGAATGAACATAGACTATGTAATTACCCGGCTCTAGGACCAATCACGAAACAAAAATTAACAAAGCCAACTAAAATCCAGATTTAAAAATGCCAAGAAAAGCCCACCAACAATCGACCAATCATTTAAACACATACTTAACTATCTAATGAAAATTCAACTAATGAAAATACACAAGAGAAAAGAACCGAACATCTTTCAGCCATTTCATCGAACATGTGATATGCGCTTGACAAAGAAAGAAAAAAGAACAAAAGGATGTTGAATAATAACAATATAGATGAAAACACATAATTTCTAACAAAATTTCATCTCTGCTCAAATACTAAAACTTCAAATACTAAACTCAACAAGATGACTCAATACAGGCGATTTAAGAAAATCATTGAACTAGTTTACTAATTATTTACCAGAAGAGGAATTTCCGAATAGAGAGATCAAACGAGAATCGCAAACACGATCGCGGTTCCACACTTTTTTATGTTTTTGTTGATCATCATGCTTTTTAGCTTCTACGATTAGGGCACAAAGTATGAAAATTGTCGCCTTCATCTCTTGTTCTTGAGCTCGAAATTGAATAGAATCCATTTTGAAACTGGAACCGAATCGCTCGTGATTGAATCGAAACTGCAAGCTGATGAATTTTGTGTTCTCTTAACACGCGAGTGCAGCTGATGGCGAAGTTGAGAGCGACATCGAGATAGGTTGACTTCCATTTACGAGTGAAATGGAATGGAAATCTTTTTATTTGGTTTGTCAATAGAAAGTAAAGTCGTTTATGTTAAAAGTATCCATTTATCGGCGGATATTGTAAATCAAATCATAAGTATTTTTTCTAATTTTATAATTACATTTTTAACGGTGGATGATGATAATCGGCCAGCAAAAAAACAATTTTTGAGGTGGATTTTTTTAATCCACCGCTAAATGAATGCTACAATGAACTCTTACTTGTTTTGCCGGTGGAGTCATAAAAACCGCCGATAAATCATACCACTAGCGGCGGTATGTAAAATCCACCGTCGAAATCCACCGCTAAAAAATAAGTTTTTTGTAGTGCATCTACTCTTACTCATTAAGTACATGATGTCGACATAAGGTACATCTGGACCAAGCCTTGAAAAAGAAACTTGAAAGAATATACATGAAAAAATGTAAAGGTTTGAAAAATATGTTTGTTTATCTTTTTTGTTTTTTTTGTTTTTTTTGGTTTTTTTTTTGTAACAGATGAAAAATATGATTTAAAAGTAAAGATATGAAAAATATGCTTCTTAAGTATTTTGCTAAATGATTTGCGATGAAATGATTTTAGAGCATATTTTTTAATTCTTAACTTTTGAAGCAATATTTTTTAAAACTTAACATTTTATCGCATATTTTTTCAAGTTTCCCCTTGAAAGTGTAATATAACAATTTAAATAAATGTGTTAAACATTATATTGCGTAGCAAAGTAACACATGTTGACATCTTCAAAGATATCATTCCATGATGAATAAGATGTCTTCATGATTAAGATGTGTCACAATGTGATATTTATATTCCACTGTGATACATGTATTATTATAATAATGTATCACTATATATTATACAACATCGTAGTACCGTAGCATTCTATTGAGATCATTGATATAACGTGTAATGTGATTATAGAAGCTTGTGTGATGCACAGTACGTCTAAGACTTCAGTGACATTAGTGCAATACATCTATCATAAAATAATCACTGATATGTCATATAGATAGCCTGATTTTAACATAATTATAACAAATCTAATGTACATGATATGATACATAAGATATGTCTAATAAAGCATGGTATCATACAATTAACAATCCAATAGATGTAACATCAAGGCTCATAAAATGTATACATGAATAGTTAAGATATAGCATTATAATAATGATATAATTTGAAAGCAATCAAACATAAGATCTTAATAAAGAATATGTAATGTCATCTTGGAAGAACGTTTTTGGAATCAAGTTTGGTCAACACCAGGTCCTCAATGGCTTAACCACTTGGTTTGGGAGGCTAGATATGGAAATGTGAGGTCGAATTTGTTCATTCACAATAGAATACCGGAGGTGGATGCAACTTGTGTCATTTGTCATTCCTCTATTTTACGTGACTGTCCTTGGATTAAGAAAGTGTGGCGTCAAATTCTCCCTCGAAGATGAAATCACTGTTTTTTTGGCTTCACAAGAAGTGAGAATTGGGCGGACTTTAATATTTCTCAACGCATTCTTGATGATGAAGATCTATATTGGAAATTGATTTTTAGAGAAGTTATCGCTTGTGCTTGGCATTGGAGAAATGAGTTTGTTATGACAAGTTTAGAGGCTCTTTCGAGCACTCATTTTTTCGAGCACTCATTTTATTAAAATATGATTTTAGCACGCACTAAATCGCTTGAATTTGTTCTTTATGAAACATTTGTTCAATGACACGGATAAAATTTTGTATGCCGTGTGATTGCTTTTGGATGTACATTCGTTTTAATGTGTGTGTGTGTCATATATATATATATATATATATATATATATATATATAAGTTTCCTTACAAAACAAAAAAAGATTTGTAGAATCACAATTATAAATACATTGGAGTAATTACGAAATAATCATCTTAACACAATCAAATCTCTGATTTACAAGACACGATAAAACGCGTATCTTTCCGTCGTCCCTCGCAACTGTAGCTACGGGAAATAACTGAAAAAAACTCTAAATTATAATGGAAGTTTGAAGAAGATTAAAACTAAAACAGGATAGGAGCCATAAATTATAGGAAACAACAATATTAATAATGAAGTCAAACTATAGAAAATCTCTAAATCCCCAGAAAAAGGAAACAAATGTTGTTGTACAAACTACAAACTCCAAAAAAATATTGCCATCTCATAAAAGAAGAAACAAGAAATAATGGGAATGTCACACAACTGTCTTATTACATGAAAGACAAACAAATAACACATAATAAAACATCTTCCACATCAAGCCGGCCTACAACTCCTCATCATGCTCCTCCTCAATATCATCAAATTTCTGCATGTCTTCTTGAGAAAAATGGACAAAGAAAAAGGTGAGAGTTAATTACGTCAATTTGAATCAAGATATACAAATAATATTTTAGAAGTAGAAAAATTCAATAATAAGAAAATTCTAAGTGCAATGCAAAGCAAGAAATATATCTGTCAATTTCATTATCTTTTGTCTATAATTTTTACGAGTTAATTATTAAAGGACATTAATTAACATTAATTACCATTTTTAACAACAGGCTTGAAAACCAACTTAATTACCGGCTCAGCTGCATTAATGCTTTCTGTCTCTTTGTATGTTGTTAACTTACCTTCCTGCATTCAAATCAACCAGCTAGCTGTTACATTTAATTATAACTGAAGAGAAGAGAAGACATACACAAAAGGGAGAATAACATGAAACATTAATGTTGTTCAGATCAGACCTACCTTGAATTCCATGAGCCAAGCTGAAATATTCTGACCAGGTTCTATGTTGGTTTTAACGTAAGCCTTATCGTCATTGGTCTCTATGTAGAGAAGAGGGGCATCTGATCTTCTCTAAGTGTACGAAACTGCCATTCAAGTGCTAACCAAGTTAATTAGTGTATAATAACTTTGACATAAATTGTTAAAACAAAGAAATTATATAATTAAAGATCGATCGATAAATATATAAAACTAATTAAAAGGTGCTAATTAAATAACCTCGAAATCACAGCGGTTAGCATCGACATCAATGATTGAGAATATTAACCCTTTTCCTTTATACTCTTTAGCAACTTCATGGAATTCGGCTTTTAAGTTATCAAGCTGTTGTTGTTGCTCTTCATGACTTGAGTTTATGAACATTATAACCTATATAGGAATTTTTGAGATACAGAAGGAACATTATAACACAGAAGGAAAAAAAATTAAGAAATTACACCTTGGTGTCTGCACTGCTGAAAAACTTGAACACGTATGGTCTGTTTCGTAAATCATGGTCGTGTAAAGAGATGGTAGCTACACTTGATTGTTCAATGATTTTCTCCAGAATATCAACATCAAAGTCCTACATTAATTACATATATCCAGTTCAGAAAGGGATATAGAGAAAGATATTGATATATACTAAAAAAAAAAATCAATTTTCTTGGAAGTGAATTTTTTTCATTTTAGTGATCATACCTGAAAATCAAGAAAATGTTCATCTAAAGGCTTGAAAACCCTAACAGAAGGACTGGTCAATGATGAGTCCCCGAAAGGTAGGATTTTGGGATCGGAGGTATGACGTAGCTCGTACTCATACTTTGAATGCAATCTTTTGGGTGAAGTTCTCGTACTTTTCACCACAAAATTCAGGAAAAATCCCTACCTGCACGAAAAACCAAGTGTGTATATATATGTATATATATGAGCAAGAACAAAAGCATATACACGAGTGAGTCGAACTGTATTTATTTTTTTTATCTAGCACTTACAACGACGATCTTCTTGTCACCAATAAGAGCAATAAAATGAAGGTCGTTTTTCTTTCTTTATAAAATGAACAATACCGTTTGCGTCAAGCGGTCCTTCGTAATCTTGAACGGTATCTCCACCGTTAGTCAACATCATGATCATGGGAACGACTTGAAATTCATAAGCAAGAAACATATTCCTCAATTTTACTTGCATCAACTTTGGCAAAACGACCGGAGGATCTTCTTTGCTCAGAATTTCAGCAGCTTTCTCAAACTGTGGATCAATAGGCACACTCATTCAATAAACATTATCTTTGAACTAAAATTGCAGAAAAGATCGAACTTAAAAAAATTATTAAAAAAAATAATAATAATTACCTCAGGAGCAAACTTCTCGCAAAGGCCACACCTGGAAAATGGAATAATTAGTACAGTTGTGATGAGACGGAAAAAGGGAACAAATCCATTTCTGTCGTACTACAGTACGTAGTGAATCGGTCGAAAAACATTGCAACGTCTCGCCATAAAACGTGGTGGTGATATATATATAGAATAAATGGTAGAAGAATTTACTACGAGACATAAAAGTTGACAACCGTGATGAACTTGTTCTTGCCAATTAACATATATATATAGTCAGTGAAATTAGTATCATCCAAAGATACGACGAACTCCTTCAATTTCGCACTACCTTCGCCGCCAGAGGGAGCAGGAGAATTCGCATTTGAAAATACGAAGAAAGCAACACATAATAGAGATAACTTAAACAAGTTTAACGGCGCCATTGTTGATCTGGAGCAAAATTATTTGAAATGAGAATTAATTGTTTGGAAAGAAAGGAAGCTAGCGTGAGTTTCAACTGTACTTATGGCAGGGTTAGAGCATACGTAATAGCCTTTTAGTGGAAGGATCTTTTCTGCCACGTTGGATAATAGATGACCCATGTGACGATGACAAATTAAGTCACCTTGATGATTTGAGCCTTAATTTAATCTAGTGATGAACACACAAGAACCCTAATGCCAAAAAGAGGAATGAGGGGTGGATTTTTATGTATGCGGCTGAGTCCAAGACTGTATCTTGGATTGCCTACGTATCCTGTTCAGTTCCAGGAATCAAGCCTTACGTAGTTCCTGGAATGGGGGTATTTATAGTGATCATACTTGCCTAAACCCTAAGGTTAAGTCGGCTTGTATTATTGTCACCTTTACCCTTAAATGGGCCTTGACCCTTGCCCAAGCAATCGCTATTAATGGGCTTAGTAAGCTGATGTGGACTCTGTCCTCGAAGTCGACCTGTGGTGACCGACTCTGGGACTTACTGTCCTACATTGCTAGCTGGTGCGGACTGAATGTCCTACACTGCTCGATACTCGATAGTCGATAGTCGTAGCCTGGCTTTGATATGATGGCCTTGGCCTCGAGCCTGGGCATCAACATGGATGCACTGATGTTATTTATAGTGTGATGACCAACCGATAGACGACACGTGGAGGGAGTGAAACCCTGTATCGTCATAAGCCCCCCAGACTTGAGAGAGGCGACTCCCGTTGTCCGAGGTCGAGTCTGTCACATGAGTCGTCTTCGAGTTGGGTTTTTCTTTGGGCGGGAGAAAGCCCGCCTTTTCATAACCCTGACTGCCTAGTATCCACGTGGAGCGGTATCTAGCACACGAAACGCTTCGAATCCCACAAAAGACGCGTCACTGCCTTGATTACCGCGATTTCCAGGGGTTATAACCCCCAACACCCACGTCTCTTCAAATCATTTGCAAACCTTTTGCTTTCATATATAAAAGGAGGTAGGATAGACGCTGCTGCAAACCTGCTTGCTATTTTCTTCCCACAATCTCCAAATCTTCAAACGCAAAAAGTAAGCTTCTTTTTTCTTTTATCTTAGCGTTCTTCATCTTTTCTTTTGATTTTGTTCATGTCTAGTAGTAGCGCAACTGAATCAGATAGGGGTAGTGACACACCCGTTCGTAGCCAATCTCCGGCACCTGTCATCTCCGATCCTCTTCTCCGGGGAGACTCCGGTGAGCCTGTAGCTTCCCCTCCTCCTGTCCCTAACCAACCTAAAAGACTAGTAACTAGGATGGACGGAAAGGGTGCAAAAGGGTGTCTTAGTACACTTACTCCAGAGGACATTGTTGAAATCTGTGGGAAGTATAACATCGTTCATCCTCCGTTCGAATCTCGACTCCCGTCAGGCCTGCATCGATTCGCGGATGAGCCCCCAGAAGGGTTTTGCACTGTTTATGAAAATCAACTGGCGAGTGGACTAAGGTTTCCACTCTGTCCAGCCGTTCTGGCCATCCTTCACCATTATGAGATAAGCGTCTCCCAACTCGCCCCGAATGGCGTCAGAACTCTGATGGGGTTCATCATAGCATGTCGAGTGGCCCAGGTATGCTTTTCGGTGTCCGTGTTCCGACACTACTACAAGATTGCTACCACACCCGACAAGTTATGGTATTCCTTCCAGAGGAGAGCAAATCGCCATGAGTTTATTACGAGGGGGCCTTCTTCTCATGGGGAGTGGAAGCCTCGATTTTTCTTCGTCCGTCATGGCCTAGATAACCCCTACATTGGCCAATGGAGGTCGAGAGAGGGGAAACAAGACAAGCTTGGGAAGGAACCGGCTCCTCACGAGGCTCGACTCTTGAGTGGACACAACTTCGAGGTGTGTACTCGAGACCTGAGTCTCCTGTATCATCTGGCTCACTTGGAGGAAGCTGGGCCCATGCCATACGTAGGCCTGAACGCTCCTGATCACGAGAATCGTAGGATGTTTACTTGCTTTCACACACTAGTTGTTCTTTAAGTCGATAACTTGTTGTTTGTTGGTCAGAACTAACTTGTCTTTTTTCTGTACTGCAGTGGGCAAATTCTCCAGGGTCACCAACCCCCAACGCATTCCTGAGTCGACGGTCGTGGCTCCTCCACCTCTCGAGGGTCAGGCCACTACCGGCTTGCCAGTGGCTGAGATCAGCGTGCCTTCCTCTTCTCGAGAGGGGGGCGTCCCTCCACCTAGAACAAACCTTGCCGCGATCGAATCGTCTGCCGGAGCTGGAACGACTGAGGTGCCCTCGACCACCAGCGAGCTAACCGTCCGATTTGGCTCTCTTCGAGATGAAGACGAGGAGGAACCTATCGATCTGACCTCGAATGTCGAGGTTAATGTTGAAGAGCCAACGGCGCAAACAAAGAAAAGACCCTCGGTTGCCGAGGTGGTGAGGGAACAGCTTCGAGAGTCGAAGAGGAAGAGGGTCGCTGAGACCTCCACCGATTTAGGGATCGGTACAGACTGGGTTGCCGATGACTACGCTGGCGTGGACGACAGGAACCTGTCCTTCGTGCTGCGAAAATTAAATCGTCTTGTAAGTCGATCCTTCTTTTCCTATTTACTTCTGTCGAATTCCATGCCTTGTCCCTTTTCTGACACACTCTTTTCATTTTGCAGAATACCCTTATTGGTCGGGAGGCTGCCCGACGGCTGGCCAAGACAGGGGACTCGGTGGACGAAATCAAGAAGGAGAATGGCAGGCCGCTTCAAGACAATGTTGCCAAAAACGCTGCCCTTTCTGCCGTGGAGAAACAGTATAATGAGTTGAAGCAAGAGTCGGTCGCCGAGCTCGAGAGGCTGCAAGATAGGTTGGTGGCTGCTGAAGCAAAGCTGGCCACTACCGAGAAGGAGCTGGACCGACTGCGAGATGAAAGGCAAGGTCAGGGTAGAGAGCTGCTCAAGCTGGCTCAAGACTATGAGAGGCTGCAGAAGTGTCAGAAAGCTGCGGACGAAGAAGCTAGGAAGGCTCGCCAAGATCGAGATGCGCTACAGGCTGAACTATATCGAGCGCAGGCGCATGTCGAAGAGGCTAGGACCGAGGCCATCATGGAGTATCGCAAGTCATCCAATCTTGAAGATGATCTAGAAGTGATCATGCGGGCTTCGATGATGGGTGGATATACCCTGGCCGTGGATCAGATAAAGGAGGTCGTTCCGAGCTTCGACATGTCGACTCTCCAGACGCCGATGTTCTACAACCCCGACTCGGAGAAGCTGTATGATCGGTACTTTGAAGAGTTTCAGCGGGGTGAGTCTTTGGCTATAAAGTATGCTCCTTCCTCGTCTGCCCCTACTGCCAATCCGACCGCCGTCGATCCGACCCCTACCACTACTGAGCCGACTCCGGAAGCCGACCCCTGATCTTGATGTTTTTTATATCTTCTTCTTTTGATATTCGAACTTCTGATTTGTAACCATATTTATTTTAACTTTGGCTGGTCTTTTCGACCTGGCCTTGTCGTGTAATTAACTTTATTTTGAACTTGCTTTTGAGATTTGATTTCTCTTTCTTGTGATTTTTGCTTTGCTTGTCTTGATGTTTCATGGCCTTTCGCTTTGCCGATCTCCTGGCTCTGTTCGCTACTCGCTATTCGTTTTATTTGCTGTACTTGTTGTTGATACTGTGTTGCCCCCCAAGTGTATTATGAACCCTTGGTTCTTATTGCACTTGAGATCGACCTGCTTGCCTTAGTCTTTTGCCCCTTAGGCTTATTTGACCTTAGGCTGAGCATTTTAATGTGAACTGCCCCTAGTTTTAAGTCTTTTTTGCCATTTAGGCTCTTTCGACCATCGACTGGGACAGGTGGCCCGACTATGCGAACCGTCCTTTGTCCAGGCCTTTTTCGCCCTTCGGGCTTATTTGGCTTTCGACTGGGACAGGTGGCCCGACTATGCGAACCGTCCTTTGCTTTAGCCTTGTCTGCCTCTTGGGCTCGTTCGGCTCTTAGCTTGGACCTTTGGCCCGACCCTGCGAACCGTCTCTGTGCCTTTGCATTCGTCGCCCATTAGGCTAACTTTGCTTTGGCTTTATCGAGATGTCCGACCTGCGGATTTCTCTACTCGTTTTCGATTGTTTTGCCTTTAACTTTTCTGTCACATTGGACTTGTATTGTTTTGGCTATAAATCCTAACAAACACAGAAAGCATCTCGAAAAGATACAAATTTATTAGAATACTCATAAAATTGTCTCATGGACTGATTACAAGATTCATAAGTGAAAGCAAATAAGTTCATCAAAGTAAAGCTTATCTTAAACATAATATTTCCTCAGATTGTTGGCATGCCAATGTCGAGGAACAGTAGTTCCATCTGCCCGACCAAGTTGATAAGACCCTTTGGGGTGGACTTTCAGGATCTGATAAGGTCCTTCCCAATTCGGGGTTAATTTTCCGGCCGCCTCCTGTCGACTTGCTTCATTCTTCCTTAGAACCAAATCACCGACTTTGAAGTATCGATGTCTGACCCTCGAGTTGTAATATTGAGAGATCTTCTGTTTATACCTTGCCATTCTGGCTGAGGCTATCTCCCTTCCCTCTTCGACATTGTCCCTTTCTTGTCGGAGTTCGGGATCATTTGTCTCCACATTGTAGGCCAGAACTCTAGGAGAGGGAACTCCGATCTCGGCGGGAATCACCGCTTCACACCCATATACCAAAGAAAAAGGAGTTTCCCCAGTTGATGAATTAGGAGCTGTCCTATATGACCATAGGATGCTCGGAAGTTGAACTGCCCAATCTCGACCTTCTGCCTCTAGTCTCTTTTTTAGACCCAGCTTGATCTGTCGATTAGTTTGCTCGACTTGACCGTTTGCCTGTGGATGAGCTACCGAGGTGAATCGCTGGTCGATATGATATTCACTGCACCATTCTCTAACTTTACGATCTTCGAACTGGGTACCGTTATCCGAGATCAGAGCCTTAGGGATCCCATACCTGCACAAAATGTCGACCCATAAGAACTTTTTGATGGTTGCAGCTTTGATGTCGGGTATAGCCTTAGCTTCGACCCATTTCGTGAAGTAATCTACAGCCACGACCACATATTTAAGATTTCCCGGAGCTCGAGGTAAGGGTCCAACGATATCGACTCCCCACTAATCAAATGGCCATGCCGATGAGATGACATTCATATCTTGCGCTTGTTGATGGGAGATATTATCATGAATCGACAAGTGTTGCATTTTTGGACAAGATTATTCGCGTCTCGTTGCATCGACGGCCAAAAATACCCAGCTAACTTGCATTTTCGAGCTAACATTCTAGCCCCGCAGTGGTTTCCACATACTCCTCTATGAATTTCTTCCAAGAGATATTCACCTTCGGTTTCAGATACACATCTTAACCATGGACTTACAAAAGATTTCCGATATAGGATGTCGTCGAAAAACGCATATCGAGTGGATTGTAGTCGAACTTTTCTAGATTGTACCTTATCAGCTGGTAGTATTCCGTCTTTGAGATAAAGAGCGATCGAGTCCATCCACGTGGCCTGCTGAGTAATCGGCTGGGCTTCTGTCTCGATGTAACTCCTATCGGTCAGTAACTCGACTAGAACCTTCTTACTTGACATGAAGTTTGAGGCCAACTTGGAGAGCGCATCGGCTCTCTTGTTCTGACTTCGGGAACCTGCTCGAATTGAACCGTTTTGAATTTTGGTATGAGGCTTTGGACAACTGCTAAGTAATTCTTCATGGTTTCTTCCTTAGCCTCATACTCCCCTTTCACATGATTGACCACTAACTGCGAGTCACTGTAAACCGACAAATCTTCGACACCCAGCTTCAAAGCGAGCTTTAAGCCAGTGATCATAGCCTCATACTCGGCCTCGTTGTTCATTGCTTTGAAGTCGAATCGAAGGGCGTACGGGAATTCCTCGCCTTCGGGCTTACCAGAAGGAGCCCTGCTCCTGCCCCCTCCTTACTCGATGCTCCATCGACTTGAAGAGTCCATTTTTCTTCTGGACTTCGCTTTTCTTGATCGAGTTGGACGGAGATCCCTTCAGCTAAAAAATCCGCCAAGGCCTGTGCTTTTATCGCAGTTCGAGGTACGAACTCGATGTCGTACTGGGCCATTTCTATCACCCATTTCGCCAGTCGACCTGAAGTGTCGGGTTTTGCCAATATCTGCTTTAGTGGTTGGTCAGTGACTACCACAATAGGATGAGCTTGAAAATAGGGCCTCAATTTTCTCGAGGCATGAACAAGACATAATGCTAGCTTCTTGGCTGATGAGTATCAGACCTCGGGGCCATGTAATGCTTTGCTGACGAAATATATCGGTACTTGCCTATGTACCCCTTCTCGAACTAGGACCGCGCTCACCGCCTCTTCGCATACTGCCAGATACACTAATAACCTCTCCCCGTCTCGAGGTGAAGTTAGGGTAGGTAACTCTGATAAATAAGCTTTCAAATCTTCAAAGGCTGTCTGACATTCATCATCCCAATGAAAAGGACTGGCCTTTCGAAGTATCTTGAAAAAGGGTAGCGCACGCTGTGCGGATCTCGATAGAAATCTGTTGAGAGCTGCCATTCGACCCGTGAGCCTTTGTACTTCCTTGATGTTTCGTGGTGCGGGCATATTCTTCAATGTATCAATTTTATCCGGGTTTGCTCGAATCCCGTCCTTCGAAATCATGTAGCCCAAGAACTTACCCGACCTGACTCCAAAAGTGCACTTCTTCGGGTTTAGCCTCATCTGTGTTTCTCTCAATACCTCAAAAACCTCTCGAGCATCGACCAGGTATTGTCTTATAGATCGACTCTTGATAAGTAAGTCGTCTACATAAACTTCCATACATCTACCAATTTGTCTTGTAAATATCTTATTGACTGCCCTCTGGTATGTTGCCCCAGCATTCTTTAATCCGAATGGCATGGTCACATAGCAGAAGGTGCCGAATTCCGTGATAAACGCTGTTTTTTCCGCATCTCGAGGATCCATTAAGATCTGATGGTATCCTTTATATGCATCTAAGAAACCAAAAACTTCAAAATCAATGGTTGAATCTACTAACCTGTCGATTTTGGGCAGTGGATACGAGTCTTTTGGACATGCTTTGTTCAAATCTGTAAAGTCTACACACATGCGCCAACTCCCATCAGGCTTCTTGACTAATACTGGGTTAGCTAGCCATTCGGGATAGAATACCTCCTTCACTATCTTGGCTGCTAGTAGCTTGCCGACTTCCGTCTCGATGGCCTCAAGTCGATCCGACGCAAAATTTCTCTTCTTCTGTTTGACTGGCTTTTTAGCCTGGTCAATTTCAAGTTTGTGAACTGCAATGTCGGTGGACAGTCCTGGCATGTCGGTGGCTTTCCAGGCAAAGATGTCTCTGAACTCGACTAAAAGTTCAACCAGTAGCTGTTTTTCTTTCTCGGGGATCCAAATTCCGACCTGCACGCACTGATCGTCCTCTCCTTCCCAGAGTCGTACGTTTTCGACGGCGTCACTAGAGACCCAACTCTTCTCCTCCTCTTCCTCTGGAATCAGCTCCTCGACTAAGATTTGTTGAACCGCCATCTTCCCATTCATGACTACAGAGTTACAACTCCGAGCGACTTCAACGTCTCCTTTTACTTCGTGGGAACCGTTCCTCGTAGGAAACTTCATACTATTATGGAAAGTCGATATGATAGCACGCCGGTCAAAGAGCGCGGGTCGTCCTAGGATAACATTGTATGCAGAGGGAGCCTTGACTACCACATAGCTTAATTCAAGTGTCCTTCCTTTCTCGCCCTCACCAACTGTCGTGAGTAACTTTATCGAGCCCATGGGATGGACTGCTTGCCCTGTGAATCCGAACAGGGGAGATGCTATGGGGGCTAGATCCTTCTCTTTCAACTTCATCGCTTGAAACGCCGAGTGATATATGATGTTCACTGCACTCCCGTTATCGATACAGACTCTCGATACACGGGCTCGGCTAATAACTGCCTCAATAACTAACCCTTCGCTATGACTCCTCGACTTGGGGATATCATCTCGAGGGCCGTATCCGACTTCTGTTGTGAATCTGAGCTGCTTGCGCTCTCTCGAGCTACTAGCTGGCTCTTCACTGGTCTGATCCTTATCACTTTCATCTGGACCGAAGATCGTATTGACATAGTTTACAAGTCGATTTTCTTCGTATCTGTCCCGACCAAAGTTATCTCTGTCGTTTCCCTCCCGACCTGGGGATCGATTCCTCTGAGGTGACCGATCCCTTCGTCTCTGGGTATCTCGACCTCGGTTCCTGTCTTGGTCGGAGTTTTTCCTCTTGAATTCTCCACGCCCTCTGGGCCCATCATATCGAGATCTGTCAACAACCTCGTCTAGCTTTCCTTCCTGAATGCAGACATCAATATCTCTCTTCAGGTCGATACAGTCCTCTGTTGTATGACCTATGTCTTCGTGAAAATCACAGTATTTGCTTGCATTCCTCTTTTCTCGAGGTTTCTTCAACGGTGGCGGTTTCTTCGCCAAATTTTTTGAGAGCATAATCGACAACACCTCGGATCAAGGTCGATTGAGCGGGATAAAGTCCTTATCACGTGAGGGTCCCTTCTTGCCCCCACGGTCTGAGGTGGACGTGTCGATACGGTCCCAAACTGATGGCTTACTCTCGACATCCTGCCTCTTTGACTGATTCCTGTTCGGACCTCGGGTGTCTTTCTTGGATTCCATCCAGTCGGATTGGGTGTGCCGTCGCACTGCCTCTTCCCCTTGACAGAATCAATGCACTACATTGACGCATTCGTCCATGGTATGGGGGACATCTCTGCTCAACTTCATGTATAACTTAGTATTACGCAGCCCCCCTACGAATGACGTGATCAGAAGTCGGTCATCCGCGTCCTTGACCTGCATGGCCTCGAGATTAAACCTCTTCAAATATTCCATCACTGTCTCATCTCTTTGCTGCCTCACGTTCATGAGGTGCGTGGCACTCAGATGAAACTTCTTGTTGACTATAAACGCATCCCGGAACTTTCGAGCGAGCATGGCAAAACTGGAGATCGACCCTGGTCGTAGCTTCGTGAACCATTCTCTTGCTCGACCTACAAGTAGCGTCTCGAATGCCCGACAACGCATTGCGTCAGGTGCTCCATCCAACCTCATTTGCGATAGATACCTATGGAGATGGTCCTCCGGGTCGGTGGTGCCATCATAAGGTTCTATTTTTGGTATCTTAAACCCCTTGGGTTTAGGAAAGCTCTCGATATCCTTCGTGAAGGGAGACTCGAGCCACAACGACACCTGATTCTTTCCCAAAATTGCATTCAACTCCTCCCTGGCGCTGTCATCGTCCCCTCTCTGGTGTTTTTGATGGATCTCGCGCCTCTTCCTTTCCACCGAGCTAGATGATGCGCTTATTTCTTCCCCAGGAGTCTGTTTAGGTTTGTCCACGGCTTCTTTCTGGCCGCCTTCCGCCATAGCTTCTTTCTGGGCGGCATCTGCTTTCCTTCGCGCCGTAACTGCCTCGGCGATTATCCTGGACATTACCTCCAAGTCCGCCCCTGCCAACTGATCCGCAAGCGTCCGATATTCTGGAGCAAGAGCTTGCTTTTCTGGTTGGTGGGTTTCATGGACAGGGTTCAAAGCTTGATCTTTTTCCCCTTGTTTTTGCTGAGGATCGTGTTGAACAAGATCCAAGACTGGATCTTCTTCTCCTTGCAAATCAGGATCGGTTGGCTCGTTCATCTGGGAGCCTTGATCAACTGCTTTGGATGTGGTTTTAGATGCAGTTTTCTTGGGAGGCATCGTGTTCTTGAGTTATTCGATCAATAGAAAGGCCCTCCTTCTAGCGCCAATGACGATGACAAATTAAGTCACCTTGATGATTTGAGCCCTAATTTAATCTAGTGATGAACACACAAGAACCCTAATGCCAAAAAGAGGAATGAGGGGGTGGATTTTTATGTATGCGGCTGAGTCCAAGACTGTATCTTGGATTGCCTACGTATCCTGTTCAGTTCCAGGAATCAAGCCTTACGTAGTTCCTGGAATGGGGGTATTTATAGTGATCATACTTGCCTAAACCCTAAGGTTAAGTGGAATTGTATTATTGTCACCTTTACCCTTAAATGGGCCTTGACCCTTGCCCAAGCTATCGCTATTAATGGGCTTAGTAAGCTGATGCGGACTCTGTCCTCGAAGTCGACCTGTGGTGACCGACTCTGGGACTTACTGTCCTACATTGCTAGCTGGTGCGGACTGAATGTCCTACACTGCTCGATACTCGATAGTCGATAGTCGTAGCCTGGCTTTGATATGATGGCCTTGGCCTCGAGCCTGGGCATCAACATGGATGCACTGATGTTATTTATAGTGTGATGACCAACCGATAGACGACACGTGGAGGGAGTGAAACCCTGTATCGTCACCATGCAAGTTTTTGTAATGGCTCTTTTGGTGAGGCATTTTTCCCTAAAGCTTCTCCACGTTCTGTTTACCGAGGCTCATATATATGGAAGTCTTCTACTTTTAAAGCATTTATTAAACCAAATTGCAAGAGCCACTACAACAATTTTTCTTTACCAACCTATCTAATATTTTAAATTGTGGGGTTACCATCTGAAAAGTGACATTTTAGATACCAATAACCCAATGCACCATTACTGATGCTCTTATATATGGATTTATTAAACGGAAGATAGCGTATAGTAAAGCATGAAAATTAGGACATTTTATGATGACATATGTTTTTCAACGTTCAACGGAATAAATTAAGACTTACAAATAGCGTTTTTATTTATTTTTTATTTTTATTTTAGAAACCAAATAGCGTTAACTTCACACTCCAAGTATTCTACAGTTCTTTTTTTAATAATAATAATAATAATAATAATAATAATAATAATAATAATAATAATAATATATATCTTATTATATACTAGCCACAAACCCGTGCATAATGCACGGGTCACAACAAAAGGAAATAAAATAGCCTTCATAGAAGGGGAATTCATTCTATTAGATGTTTCATTGTTCGACGTTACATATCGATGCAAGCAATTTGTTCATGGTAATGATAGGAGCTTTATGTGTTGATATCTTATTAAATTCATTAATGATAAATTATATCGTTAATTCCTCATTTCAGCTTAGCTTTGTATTTAAATGTAAATCCGCATGCTGCTCCATTGATGTTATGGGCGATTTAAACTTAAGATAAATGTGTATTCCTAGCTCAAAAACCCGTGCATAATGTATGGTTGATTTAAAATTAAGATAAATGTATATCTTAATTTTAATGCATGATGCATGATGCAGTAATACAAAAACAGCAACCCATATTTAACAATAAAACTACTACATGGAAAATAATAATAGCATAGAATGTCTTCTCTTAATGTTCTAACATTTGTGGCTAATGGCACACACATCCAATTTACGTACACAAATAGAAGGCTTATTAGAGCAGAAAATTGCATATTGAACCTAAATCACCAATTGACAACACTATATCTAGTCATCTAATTGCACTCATGGTACGCTTTTAAGTGCCAGAATGCAATTAACAACCTTGGTTAATCAGAAAGAAAAACACACAACTTTTTAAATAACATTTTTACATGATGGTTACTCATCCAACTCTTACTTATTGACAATCCTTCCTGATGTGATCCGTCCCGAAGACATTTTATTTGTTTTGTTTATTTTAGTTTTCGGTGTTTTAATGAATAAAACGGCCTTAGGCCCGTATCAAAATTTGCCCATATGTTAGTATATTGGGCCAGGCGTTTATTTTTAGCAAATAATAGCCGTTTGGGCTTATTAGGGTTGAGTTAGATTTGTTACAAAATAAAGTGGCGAAAATTACTATGTAATTTATCCCACATCGGTTAGGAGATTGTCAGTCTTTTATTTTGTAGCCTATATAAAGGCAACCACTTGTAATTTTATAAGACAATCAATGATGAAATCTTTATAATGAAATTGAGAGTTTTCTCTTCTTCCTTGGTCTGTGATTGATCAAGAACATCGCTTGCGAGCGAGTGATCTCTTTGTCGTAGAGATTGCACCCCTTTCGAGAGCTTATCGGCGTTCTTGAGCAAAGCGTTGAGTTGTTCTTGGCCCTCTTCCTAGACTGCTGCCCAGTTAGGTTAGGGTTTTCCCGCTCGTATTGTTCCTTTCGTCGATCTCCTGGGATCGTATCGCATCAATTAGTAGCAGAACTCAGCGACGAAGGTATCAAATATCCCTAGTTTGTTTTTCTTTTGTTTCACTTTCGTTTCTTATATCAAAAAAAAAAAATCCAGTTTTTGTTCTTCTTTCTTGCGCCGTTCCTCATCATCTTGTAAAAAACAAAAAAAAAATTTGTTGCTGTTCATTTTCCTGCGTTTCTTGCCCATATAACACCTTTTGAATCTTATCGTTCCTTGACCTTTGATCTGTGCTAATCGTCCAAAAAACAACAACAATCAAAGAAGATATTTTCTGTGCATATTTGCTCGATCATCATCACCATCGTTTGAATAAAATAAACCAGCTTTTGATCTTCCTTGTATGTTTCTCCAAAAGTGCCCAGCTTTGTTGCCGTATAAAGCCAAAAGCAAAAGCGGAAAATAGTTTGACCTAAATTTTATTCTTCCTTTTAATTTATTTATTTTCCCAAACAAAGTTCAGTCAAAAAAAAAAAAGAATATTAAGAAGAATTCAAAACAGAGAAAAAAACAGCTTCTATCACATCCAGGGTATGACATTTTCTGATTTTCAACCAAAAAAAATAAAAAAAAATTCCCACTCGTTTCTCTTGCATTGTCAAACTATTCTTGTACTAGTACTCCCTTCTATAACCATTTTCCTTTCTTCCAAACACTATTTTCCATCCTTATCCTAGTGGTCACATCTAGGTAGTAGGTCCTAGGTTCACTTGTCGGTTGCTCGTATTCTGATTTGCTTAACAAAGGGTGCTCCTACTACTCGGAGAACGAGGATGAGTGATAAACACGAGTGACTGTGAGACAAGATGGTGAGACATGAGGATGACGAGCCTGTGACGGATGGTCGTTTTAAGATAATGTCGGACAAGTTGACACGAGAGATAACCGACCGTGTAGATCAGAGAATGGCTAGAATCGAACATACTGTGAATGGCTTGGCCGCACTACCCCAAGCCATGGCTAAATTGGCAGCCAGTGGTGAATGAAATGATGAGAGGAAATGGTGGTAATGGTGGCAATAGGAATGGTGGTAACGGTGTCAATAATAACATGAGGCAAGTTAAGATGAAGTTGCCGTCTTTTTCGGGTTCAGTGGATGCGGATGCTTACTTTAAGTGGGAATCAAAGATGGAACAGATTTTTGAGTGTAATAACTACTCGGACGAGAAGAAGTTCAAGTTAGCTCAACTAGAATTCACCGGGTATGCTATGATATGGTTGAAGCAGTTGAATTTTGCTCGGTATTGTAGCCATGAAGATGAAATTACTACGTGGACAGAGTTGAAAAGAGAGATGAAAGATCGCTTTGTGCCTAAATCTTATTTTCGTGAGTATTATCAAGAATCGCAAACTATTCGACAGGGTGAGCATTCTGTTGCAACTTATTACCAAGAGTTGGTCTTGCTTTTGGCCAAGGCTAATATACAGGAGACTGAGGCGAAGACTAAGTCATACTTTTAGGCAGGGTTGCGGTTAGATATTGCGAATCGGGTTAAAGCACAGGTGTGTCCTACCTTGGAGGCCATGTTACGTGCGGCTGAGACACATGAGAAGCTTATAAAGGATAGACAGGAAACCGACCGTCAGTGGAACGAGTGGCAGGAAAAATGGAAAAAGGAATGTGAACGTAGGCAACAAGAGTTTGAACTTAAGCAGCAGCGTATACAGCAAGAGTTTGCACTTAGGGAGCAGAACAAAGTGATTGTTCGTGATTGCGAAGTGGTGATGTCAAATGAGGCGGTGATAGTGTGGTGGAGGTGACTGATGTGCCAATTGTTGAGGATCACGTGGACGAGATAGTTGACGTTGAAGAGGCATCCGTTGAAGAACTTGTTGAGAGTAGTGATGAGCATACAAAGGTTATTGATACACCATCCGAGGTTCCCGATTTATCTTTGCAGGTAGTTTGTGGTGAGAAACCGGTGCATTGTTTTATGGATCCTTTTGATGTGCGTGTTGACGAAGCCCCTACACCATATTGTTATGATTACATTGCTTTTACGCCGAGTGTAATTGACATCAATCTCAAGCCGTTGGACTTTTCTTTTGTTGCATTGATGAAGAATGACTCGTTCGTTGCACGCACCATTGTTGTGATGTCATCTGTTCACTTCATATTTGATCCTGGTATATCTTTGCTTCTGCTTACGGGTTGTTCGGGTTTGATTTGTGATGCTGCTCAGTTCTATGACGTCCTATTGATTCGAGGACGAATCCTTTCCAACCGGGAGGAATGATGTGATCCGTCCCGAGACATTTTATTTGTTTTGTTTATTTTAGTTTTCGGTGTTTTAATGAATAAAACGGCCTTAGGCCCGTGTCAAAATTTGCCCATATGTTAGTATATTGGGCCAGGCGTTTATTTTTAGCAAATAATAGCCGTTTGGGCTTATTAGGGTTGAGTTAGATTTGTTACAAAATAAAGTGGCGAAAATTACTATGTAATTTATCCCACATCGGTTAGGAGATTGTCAGTCTTTTATTTTGTAGCCTATATAAAGGCAACCACTTGTAATTTTATAAGACAATCAATGATGAAATCTTTATAATGAAATTGAGAGTTTTCTCTTCTTCCTTGGTCTGTGATTGATCAAGAACATCGCTTGCGAGCGAGTGATCTCTTTGTCGTAGAGATTGCACCCCTTTCGAGAGCTTATCAGCGTTCTTGAGCAAAGCGTTGAGTTGTTCTTGGCCCTCTTCCTAGACTGCTGCCCAGTTAGGTTAGGGTTTCCGGCTCGTATTGTTCCTTTCGTCGATCTCCTGGGATCGTATCGCATCACTTCCTTTTGTCCATTTTAGTTGAATATTAAATCATTTTATCTTCTTTGATGTTACTTCATGGATTTTGTCTTTCACTTGACCATCTTCAAGCTTTAAAATGAACTGCTTCATGTAAACAAAGGAAGAAGGGAAAGATTAGAATACTTGCATTTCCATGGCTAAAGTAATAGAAGCTTATGTTTTAGGTTACAAAAAAAAAAGAAAAAAAAAAGAAAAAGAAAAAAAGACTTATATATAGCATAGGGAGAACGGACCAAAACACACTTATAACTAATTTACAATACATGCTAACCGCTTCGACTATTGCTACAAACCATGGGCGGTGGTGAAGTCAAATATGAGGCAGATATCACATTTCTTTTCTTAAGAAGTTCATGAATCCGCATAATCAACATATGATACATAGACATAGCCCAAATTCAGAATTCTCACTACGTTGGCTTTCAATTGCAACTACAATGCCACTGACGTTGCTGTTTAAATGCGAAAGTCAGTGGCACCAATGTTTACGTTATAAAAGTGTCACAACTTAGGAACGTCAGTCCACTGACGTTGATATCGAAAAACGTTCATAGTGTGGTGCCAGAAGTAAAAAAACAAGAATATATGTGTAGTGTTGGAAGTAGAAAAAATAATTTAAAAAATTGTGTCAATAGTAAAACTGGGGGTGTCAATCAAACCCACCTAAATTTAGACTTACAAATAGCGTTTCTTTATTTTTTATTTTAAGGTAAGCGTTTTTTTTTATTTAGAAACCAAATAGCGTTAACTTCACACTCTAAGTATTCTACCGTTCTTTTTTATAAAATTTAAGGGGGAAGGGGCTACATGGACAAAAAAACACATAAATGGGTCTGCAAGGACATTCTTATTTTTCAGCTGTTATAAAGGACAAAAACAAAATATTTGGACAAAAATACCCCTTGTTACTTTTTACCCTTCTACAAATAGTAACAGTCAAGAAACAAGTAGTAACAGCCCATAAAATGTCGTAACATCCGATGAAAAAGTAGTAACGGTCTAAAAACAAGTAGTAACAGCCCTTATTTGTTAAAAATTAAGTAGTAACAGCCCGTAAAATATCGTAACGGAGTAACAGCCCGTAACATTAAAATATCGTAACATCCATAAACAAATAGTAACAGCCTAAAAAGAGGTAGTAACAACCTGTAAAATGTCGTAACGGTCAATAAACAAATAGTAACAGCCCATAAAAGAGATAAACTACATCAAAAAAATGTAGTAACTTTACAAAATTAATAGCAACAACACTAAACTTTTTCAAAAAAAAAAAAAAAACAGCCTGCTTCTCCAAAGCAACATCGCACAACCAACCTTCTCCGGCGGGATGCTGAAGCTTCTCCGGCGAAGCTTTTACAACCATAAACCCTACACTTTTTTCAAAAAAAAAAATTAATACAGTGACCTGCTGCAAAATGTCCGCCGGAAATTGCAGCTTGCCGGAAATTTCAGATCCGCCGGAAATTGCAGCTTGACGGCGACCACCGTCGAAGTAGCTTTTTAGCCATTGTTTTTGTCATTTTCTGATCTCTCCGCCTCCTTTCATCCGGATCTGCCATTTTTGCTTCTCTATATTCAAGCTTGGTGTAATTGAGGAAGAAGGATGAAAGCTTGGTGCATGAACCAGTGGAGTCAGGGCTATAATGGAAGAGGGCGTGGCTGAGGAAGAGGCTTGGAGGGTGGTGGCCGGTGTAGAAGTGTCGCCGGACAAGTCGGTGGTAGCCACGGGAGGGAGTTCATCGAAGAAGAGAGAGCTAGGGTATATGGTTAATAGATTAATTAGAAACAGGAAAAAAATATATTAAGAGAATTAGAAAATGGGTAATTCTGGCATTATACTACAGTTTTGTCCTAATAATTTATGTGCTTCCTTTGATCCCGATTTTGTAATTATTTAGGACCTCCCACCAAAACCTAAAATTTAATATATATATATATATATATATATATATATATATATATATATATATATATATATATATATATATATATATATATATATATATATATCATATATTATAAGACCCGAACTTTTATTAACGGCATTGTTGTCGTTTTATAAGTAAGTGATTTTTATGGATTTTAAAATCCTCGAACGATGCAGTTTGACTAGAATCGAGTCTTTGCTTTCACAATGTATCATCAGACAATTGTCGACATTAAAAATCCTTCAAGATACTGCCGGGTATTGTCGGGTTTGACTAGAATTATGATTCTTTCAATCTAAAGTAATATTTATGAGGAGATATTGAATGATCCGTTAATTAAGGAAAATAATTTAAAGCTAGAGTTAAATTAGGACTACCTCCGTCCCACAAAAAGTGTACACTTTTTGTTGGACACGGAGATTAAGAAAATAATTAATGTGTTGTATTTTAAGAATGAATAGACAAATATATCCTTAACTAATCATAAATGCTTGTTTTGGAATATGAAAGGATTATGGGAAATTAAATGTTAAAATAGGGGTATGATTGGAAAAATCGTATTTAATGATGTATTGAAAATTTAAATGGACACTTTTTATGGGACAATTTATATTTCCGTTATAGACATTTTTTATGGGACGGATGTAGGATTTGATTGGAATTTAGATTTTCATCAATATGTTTCTTTAAATATGCTATGTGCGTAGAATGCATTGGTTATATTAAGCAAACTAAAAGAAACAAAGGAGCAGGGGTGCTGTTGGCCTGTTGGTTTATTGATTTTGGGCATGATATGTATGTTGTAAATATTGGAAATATTTTGAAGTTTTTTCAAAAGTTTTATTTTTGGTTATTATAAATATTTTGTTATGTGTTAAAAATTATTTTAGACTTGTATGGTATTTAATATTTAATCATATATATATATATATATATATATATATATATATATATATATATATATATATATTTAGTCATAAACCCGTGCATTGCACGGGGACGTATGACAAAGTGATTACCTTCAGATAAAGTAAAAAACATACCACACAATATGTCTAAAAGTTATTCTGATGCCAATAATTGTGGTTATATTACTGTTTTTAACATTGCACGGGAGAACGTATATTTCAATAGAAGATTTTTTTGAAGGATGAAAGAAGATTTTATTGGCATATTTGTTATGCAAGAATTGAATTGAATAGAATATGCAGGATTGGAATTAAACAAATTATATAAAAGATGAGACATTGGGTGATTGATAGAGCAATGTAGTGAATTAATGTTGGCTTGAGTAGGGTATGATATGGTTCATAAGGTATGATATAGGCGAAGGGGTGAGTAGTCCTATGTCATACCCCATTGCACCCTACATCTCTACCCATCCTGTCCTACCCACCGCTATCATACCGTACCCACCACCCTATCCTACCCTACCCGATATCACCATATCTTACCCTCGACATCCTACCTACCTTACCCATTACCTACTCTACTCCACTTTCATCCACCCTAACCTTACCTTACTCATCATACCACCCTACCTTTCTACCACCCCATCCATCTCTATCCTACGCAACCTACCACCCCACCGTACCCTACCACCGCTTAACCGTACCCTATCCACAATTCCACTTTACCTTATCTTACTCACCACACAACCATACCTTACCTTACCCACTACCCCAACCTATCCTTCCCTACTCAACATTTCCTAACCCTTCCCAACCTCCCCAACCTTACCTTACCCACCACAACCCTACTCTACCCTGCCCTACCCACCATCATACCCTCCCCAACCTCCCCAACCTTACCTTACCCACCATATCTTACCCTCGACATCCTACATACCTTACCCATTACCTACTCTACTCTACATTCATCCAACCCTACTCTACCCTGCCCTACATTGCCTATCATACCACCCTACCTTCACCCCACCCCACCCCACCCCACCCTACCCACCACCTAACCCCACCCTATCCTCCATTCCACTCTACCCTATCTTATCCACTACACCACCATACCATATCTTACCCACCATCCCAACCTATCACACCCTACTCAATCCTCTCCAACCCTACCTTACCCACCACTTCACCCTACCTTACCTTACCCACCACCCAACCCTACCATATCCACCATTCCACTATACCCTATCTTGCCCATCACACCACCATACATTACCTTACCCACTACCCTAACCTATCCTACCCTACTCAACCCTCCCCAACCCTATCTTACCCACCACCTAACCCTACCCTATCCATCATTCCACTATACTCTATTTTACTCATCACAACACCATACCTTACCTTACTCACTACCCCAACCTATCCTACCCTACTAAACCCTCCACAACCCTACCTTACCCTACCCTAGCTTACCCACTAACCCAACCTACCTTACCATACTCTACCCTACTGTAACCTACCTACCCTACCTTACCCACCACTTCACCCTACTATACCTTACCCTACCCAACCCACCACCACCACCCCTACCTACCCTACCCACCACCCTACCATACCTTACCTGGTTTTTTAATTTGCTGGCAGATTTTATTACGTGTGGGGCGAATTTTTTTATTTAAAGTGGTGAGAGATTTTCGATTTTGAAATAAATTCATTGATTTTTTATTTTTTGTCTTTTCTTCTATTTTATTTTTTTTCCCTGTGTTTTTATTATTTGCTGGAAGATTTTCCGGATTTAATGCTTGGGACTGGGAGAGATTTTCGATTTTGCAATAAATTCATAGGTTTTGTATTTTTTGTTTTTTTTTTAAAATTTTTTTCCGGATTTATTTGCCGGTTTTATTTAAGAGTCGGTTTTTATTTTTTATAATACGCTGACTTATATTTTTCTTTCACTATTAAATTGATTTCAGTATAAACACAATTGATATGCTATTATTCCCAAATCACATGCTATTAATGTGCTATCATTGTGTAAATATTTTAGAGGATTGCACATAAATTCTATTCATGTGAAATCTTTAACCATTTTTTTTATGAGTGGTTTTTTCTAAAGAGTCGGTTTTTTAAATTTTCATTTTACTATTTTTCTAAAGCGGTGGTTTTTTAAAGTTACGTTTGACTTTTTTTGAAAGAGGCAATTTTAAATTGATTTGAATATAAACGCTATTAATACCGGTTTTTGTTAATTTGCTGGTACATTTTATTACGTGTGGGGAAATTTTTTTAATTTAAATTGTTGAGAGATTTTTTATTTTGTAATAAATTCATTGATTTTGTATTTTATGTTTTTTAATTTTTTTTCCCCAGGGTTTCTTTTATTTGCTGGCAGATTTTTCGGATTTAATGCTTGGGACCGGGAGAGATTTTCGATTTTGCAATAAATTAACTGATTTTGTATTTTTTTTTATCTTTTTTTTGGATTGATTTGCCGGTTTTATTTAATAGTTTGTTTTTAGTTTTTCGAATATGCTGATTTACATTTTTGGTTCACTAATAAATTGATTTTATTATAAACGCTATTAATATGATATTATTGTGAAATCACACGCTATTAATGTGCTATCATTGTGTAAATATTTTAGAGGATTGCACATAGATTCTATTAATTCTGTTTTTTAATTCTGTTGTTTTATTTAATTAAATGAAGGGTATTTTTTTTTAAATATTTCATTTTTTAGAAGATCTTGTTTGATTTTGTTTATGTATTTGTTTAATTTCGTATTTTATTATAATTTAATTAAATCAATGATTTTTTTTAAATCTCTAGGACTTTTTTAAGATTTTAATTAACTTCATTTTATATTTACCTCGTATTTTTAATTAAGGAATTTTTTAATTATTTTATGGTTATATATTTTTGTATCTAATTAAATCAAGGGTTTTTTTAGATTTTGTTTTTGAGGAAGAGTTTTTTTAGATTTCATTTTTATAGGAGATCTTGTTTGATTTTGTTTATAAATTTTTAAATTTCGTTTTTATATTTTAATTAAATCAAGAAAATATTCTTTTTGAAAAAAATTTACTATCTACAAAATTATAAAGTCATAATTTCATAATATCAAATCTCACAATTTCCTCAAATGATATACCCTATTCATTGTCAATATTTCAAAAAGAAAATAATATAAAAAATTCACTATCTACGAAATTAAAAAAGAGGCATATTTTCATAATCCCAGCCCCCCAAAATTTTCAACAGATTTCCGTAATCATTGCCAAGAATTCAAAAAAAAATCACTTTATAATAAATTAAGAAAAAAACATATTCTCAAAATTCTAACTCCCACAAATTCCTCAACTGATTTCCCTAATCATTGCCAAGAATTCAAAAAAAATAAATTCACTATCTACGAAATTATAAAGGCATATTTTCAGAATCTCAACTCACACAAATTCCACAATTGATTTCCCTAATCATTGCAAATAATTCAAAAAAATAATAAAAATTCACTATCTACGTAATTATAAAAACATATCTCACAAATTCATCAACCGATTTCTCTAATCATTGCCAATAATTAAAAAAATCTCTATCTACAAAATTAATAAAACATATTTTCAAAATTTCAACTATCATAAATTCTTCAACTGATTTCCCTAATCATTTCCAAGAACACAAAAAAAAACTTCACTATTTACGAAATTATAAAGCCATGTTTTCAGAATCTCATATCCCAAAAATTCATCAACTAATTTACCAAATCATTGCAAATAACTCAAAAAAATAATAAAAGAAATTATCTATCTACGAAATTAAAAAATATATTTTTTGAAAATCCCAACTCCCACAATATCCTCAACCGGTTTCCTTAATCATTGCCAAGAATTTAAAAAAAAAAAAAGAATCACTATCTACGAAATTAAAAAAAAGGCATATTTTAAAAATCCCAACTCCCACAAATTCCTCAACTTATTTCCCTAATCCTTGCCAAGAATTCAAAAGTAAAAATAAAAAATTCAATATCTATGAAATGATAAAGGCATATTTTCAGAATCTCAACTCCCACAAATTCCTCAATCTATTTCCCTAATCATTGCCAAGAATTCAATATCAATCATTATCTACCAAATTAAAGAAAGACATATTTTCAAAATCTCAATTCCCACAAATTTCTCAACTGATTTCCCTAATTATGGTCAATAATTCAAAAAAATGACTATCTATGAAATTATAAAGCCATATTTTCACAATCTGTGAACCTTTATGCAGGAAATATAAAGTGAATATACTTCACCTAAATGTAACTTATAATGCATCACCGTTTTATTGACATCTTTTTGTATCAAAACAATAAAAGCACAATAATGTTCGTAGATTTGATTTTCTAGAGTGCGCATAAATAAATTCACAAATAGAGAAATTAAACCAAGCTTCAAGTCACAAAGGCTAGGCCGTATGAGGAACAAAAATAGAAAAATACATTGTTAAACAGAGATTTCTTCCAACATGTTCTTATGTATACAAATTTATTTATTTCAAAGCATGAAGTAGATCCTGAAAGAAATTAAAATTGTTTGTGAAAAACAAATTAAATAAAATGAAGTATATTAATTTTAGAGATGAGCCGGTTCTTGGGGAGCAAATTCGCCATGCTTGAAATTTCAAAATTTAACATGTCACACAATTAATAGATGGAGATACACTATGACGGAAAAAACAAAGATGAAATGATAAAATTAAAATTGTTTGTCAAAAAAAATTTAAATAAAATGAAGTATATTAATTTTAGAGATGAGACGGTTCTTGGGGAGCAAATTCGCCATGCCTGAAAATTCAAAATTTTAAAATGTCACATGATTAATAGATGGAGATACACTATGCCAGAGAAAAAACAAAGCTAGCTGAAATAACAATTGACAATTTCAAAAAAATAATAATAAAGAGAAACAAAAGAGTATGAAAGAAGTACTTGTACTCGTAGGTATGCTTGAACTATGACCCAGTTTCCACTTTCAACACAAAAATCTACCTGTTAAATGATTAAAAACCGGGAAAAAAAAGTTAAGGCTGAGTCTTGATCCGTAAATTAATGAAAGGCTTCTTTGAAGAGCAATGTACATTAAACCAAAACAAATGTGTCTTGATCCGTACGTAGTCACTGGTGATACACTCTTCCATCATAATCTCATTCATCTCACAATAAACACCTTGCAATGTTAAACAAAACAAAAGGAAACAAACAAATCATTTTCAAACATGTGCTAATGTCAAATTTCGATCAGCAAAAGCTCTTCTCGAATTATGGCTCTTCAAAGTAAGGTAGGAATTATGACTATATATATAGATTTTTGGAATCACTTGTAAGGTAGGAAATAAGAATTTGAATTTTGAAATTTGAAATTGAATAATAATTATGAATTTAATGCAGTATTTTTTGGAATCAAATAAAAGGAAATAACAATTTGAATTATGAATTTTGAATTTGAATAATAATTTTGAATTTTGGGAGTTAATGCAGGATTTTACAAATATATTTTTATTTTAGGAAATGAAGCGGGTTTGGAGCGGGTCAATCGGTTTTTTTACGGGTAATTGGATTAAATTCACTCCTCCATATATTATATATAGATATATATATATATATATATATATATATATATATATATATATATATATATATATATATATATACACACACTAGTGAGTTCCGGCCGTGCAAGGCACGGCAATGAATTGCCCTAGCAAAATTGATAAATTAGAACCCTATATAGCAGCAACAATTAAGAAATGTAGATGAATAGATACTTGTTTCTAAAGGAACAATTTTACATATCTTCATTCGAAACATAAGTAGATGTTCTATGGTCAATACAATATCATGTTGACAAAGAAATTGAATACACAACTGCGCGAATAATGCAAATACAATTTTTTTAATGGAATATACAACCGAAAGGCAGAAGTTTTCATTACATTACATAGAAAACGCTCAAGGATGTGGAATCATGCTTTGATACAGAACAACAAAATGCTACATTCTTAGGATATTCTTAGGATACATTCTAGGGATAATGTATTGCTTACCCAACATAAGAAATGATGGAAGCAAAAGGCACGTTGCTAAACCCACTTATAATGAACAAGCACAATAAACAACTTTGAGCAGAAGTCCTCCAAATAGTTTGGCTACGGTGAAGTTATCCTCAAAACATGGATAACAAAACTTGGACATTTTCACCCCTTGCTTACAACTTAATGTACCTCAACTTCATTCCATCTCTTTGTGCAGCACCTATCTCAATCCCACTGACAACAGAACCATATATTTCTCCTTCAATAAAACATTTGAAGAACTCCATTAAAAGTCCCAGTTTTATCAGAAAATATATAATCAAACTGCAAGATACAATCCATTCGTCATTCATAATTGCATTTGCCGAATAACAAACATATATCTTACATTCCCACCGAAAGAAATTCCCCATAATGAAGTCCAAAACCGGAGGAAATGTGCAGATTGTTCGGGTAAGATCTATGCATAGAGGACCAAAATCAGTAAGGTTCATCCCACCTAGCCTAGTTCTTCATTTAAATTAGATGTCCGAGCTAATGTTGGGAGTGTTGCTCTCATCATGATACATACACATGTCATTGTTAATGAACTGAGTTGATTGAATAAATTTGATCATCTGATAAGAGAGATTGAGACCATTTGTTAGAACAAATTGTGCATGGAAAGATGCAGAATATTACTAAAAGATTCTCTAACAAATACCTCAAATAGAAACATAAAGGGAGATTGGCATGATGGGTGAATAGAGAATAATCAAGATAAACAATGTCAAATCAGTAAACAAGTACCTTTTTTGTGTTGTAATCCTTTCAAAACAAGTGAAAAACGGAAGCATCTACAAGAAAAAGACACCTATATTAGAAGGGGAAAAACAATATGTCAGAAGTTTAATATGCTGAATCATATTACAAAGACATAAAGCACACAAATCTAAGCTCCATGCATATACTGTGAAGTTCACACCATCCATGGCTCATAACTAACACAAAGAAAATGAAATGAAAAGAGGAAAACCTATTAAGAATAGTAGGTGGTAAAGGAAAAAATTAACAAGTAGGCTCAAACCTATTAAGAATTGTAGAAAGCAACAACATATTTTAACATTATCAACTCTCTACATCAAAGCTGCTGTAAGGTGTATGAAAATTCAAAGGCACGGCCAAAAAAATGTTTCATGCTTTATACACACAACAAAACTGAAACATTTAAATTTATATCCATTTTGAATGCAAAACATCCTCATAAACATAGAAATAAATTGAAACTAACAAAAGCTTGACCTGTATAAACCAATAATTCAGTCCATACGGCGACCATTTGGGCATTAAGATACCAACACTGAGCTATTGTTGGGAGCATAGGGTTATTCAATATTCGGCTTCACACAAAACCCTAAAATTTGAAACACCAATGAATTAAAAGTACTCTTACTTTACATCAACATTGTACATCAATGAAATGTGGATCATTTTTTCTCTCCGTTTTGCACGCCAGCATTTCACATAGGTGAGAAGAAGAAGCATTAGGGTTTGAAGCACATATCAACAAGGAATGTATAAATAGAAAAACACATTTTTTACCTACACCAAATGTCCTCTTCGAACAGTGCCTATTTCACCCACTGTGACATCCATCTGTGCTCGAATATCAACTGTTGCAACATACAAGAATTTGTGGAAAGGCATGTATAGCCAGTCACTTCACATCTGTGAAGAGAACATAGCGGCTCGTGCCTCGCAATAATGTAATCATTTAAAGATAAGAATGAACAAATGTAAATATTAGGCAATTATATGAAGCACAACCTTATAGTTAGTAGTACCCCTAGGACCCTTATCTCCCTTTTTTTTAATCATTTTGAGCTCTGTCTTAAGACTGTTCACTGTTGGAGGTTTATCTTTTCAAGTATAACACGATAACATCGCAGAAGCTCTCATTGAAGTTCACATGACGACATAGTGGGGTCTATAATACCAATTGAAGCAAATAAACACAACCTTGTGTTGCAGCTGTCTAAATTTCAACTATTCAACCACATTTCTATTATGAGACATTCATGTAATCATTTTATTTCATTGAATCATCATATCTACATAAGCAAAGAGGCTTTTAAAACCAAAATACATGAGCAAGGTATACCTTATCTTCAACAAGAAGTGGAAGATAGAGGAACTCGAGTGGTTCTGCATCAGCTGCCAAAACCACAAATTCATATATTCCCCTGTTTAAACAAGCCAAAGTTATTAATTAAACTGAACGATAAAAATTTAAACCGACATTAATCTTTTTCTCAATAAAAATCCTTTCTTTTTTCAGTTCAAGAAAAAGGGGTAGAAGAAATAAAAGAGAAACCACCTTTTTTGAGTTGTTTGTAATTGGCATCTGCAAGAGGGTATGCCTTTGGGTTTACAGCTTCTCCTGCCTGAAAATTCACATCACACTAATTAACACACCAATTTAAAGATCAAATATAAATTTGAGAAAGCAGGAACCCTCTAAAAAGTAGATTACAATAAAGTCTTTCAATACCATCGTAAGGGGGTGGTGCGGCGAATCCACGATCTGCAAATGAAGTCGATGGAGAGAAGGTAGCTGGAAGGGCTTTGCAAAGGAGAAGAAGCAAATTCACGTTCTGCAAATGAATGAAAAACCTAACAAAGATATACTACCTACTAAATTAATTGGAAGTAGATTTAACGGGCCATTGCAAATTGTTGGTCACCAGTCGAACTCGAATCCATTGCAGAGAATAACATTGAAGTTCTAAAGTAGATCGAGAACGCTGTTTTCAGACAAACGGGAGAGGCGAGGGAGGCGAGGTAAGCTAGGTTATGTGTAATTAGGTCAGCAGAGTAATGCATATACTATTGGATCGGCAGGTTTTTTGGGGTAAACGGATCGCCAGACTTTTGGTGTAAATGGGACATACACAAATAAGGCCCAAACGCGAAAAAATGCTTGAAAAACGCAGACGTGGCGAAAAAACGCAGACGTGGCTTTTTGCAGAGCTTTTGCTCTTTCTTCATATAAGGAAAGATATATATATAGACTTGATAAAGGTATTTATTAAATAATATTCTTTATATGTTTAACTGGTTCAACAAATGCTGTTAAGTTTGTTCGGAAAAAAAAAAAATTTCAAATTCTGTTAAGATTTTGTCATATGATGGCCGAGATTTTAGTTGCACAGGTTCACCTTTTTGACTGATATTATATATATATATATATATATATATATATATATATATATATATATATATATATATATATATAGAGTCAATTTAACCCGAGATTTCGCTCCAAACCCATAATTTGACACGGCTTATACCCACAAAACCATATTTTTGTTATAAAAAAATCCTGGAAAAGAATTTTCCTAAAAAAACACGTTTATTTTAAACATTCCTAAAAAAAAATTAAACACGTTTAAAATACTCCATTTTTTCCCGTCTGTAGAAAACTTCTATCTAAGAAAAACCTTCCTCTCCAAAAACCCTAATGGAGGAGGAGATCATCACTCCCCTCAATCTCGCCACTCACCTTCACCTTCTATCATTCGGCGCTCAAAAAACAAATTTTGGTAGCATAACGGAAAACACAAAACATGAGAAGAAATCAATTACGGTCATCTTGGTAGGTCTTTCTGGTCAAAATTGGTTCAATATGTTTCAAATCTGTAATTATGCTCATTGGGTCAGCTGATTATGAAGGTAAACCCATTTGCTTTTATTTCCCCTATGGTTTCATTGTCACTTTTGCATAATTACGGTAAACATTAATTTTTATTAGTCATCCTTTCTATTTTGTTTGATTTCTTATTGACCATCTTTTTATTTTGTTTGATTTCTAAATGCCAGAACTTTGGTTCGGTACACTCAGAATTATGGTTGGCTTTGCACATATTTTCTGCACATCATATGAGGGCGAAGCTTTGCATTGAGGATACTAAATGGTGATCAGTTCCGGTTAGTATAAATGATGACAACATCTGACTTTGCGGTAATTTTTTTCGGAATTTTTTAGTTTTTAACGAGGGTTTTTTTTTTGTTTCACTCTCATTACTCTTTTGGTGACTCGATTTTTTGGGTTGTGCTGATTCTTTCAGAAATATGAAAATGCAACAATCCAACATTCATCCATTCCGGTTTGTATTTCATATGTCTGCAATGTTTCAGCTTTCAAAATTGAGGTAGATTTTTTTTGTCACAGCGATTTATGTCGAGAATTGTTCATGACGGTTGCATCATTCCCCTTTCGTAAAAAGAAGGCTGAGGAAAACGCAGCCTTAGCATGTGACCAAAATCTCATATCCGAAAATATGGGGATCTTTGTGAGGGCTACGGAGTGTAGTGGAGGTGGTGGAATTGAAGTCAGGTACCATACATTAGTAAGTATTTGGAGGGTACTAATTTTAGGATTTGTATTCACGTTTACGAAGTTGGCCGATGGATTTTGGAAAGTTTCTGGAGGGTACTAATTCCCAGTAATTTAAAATTTATTGTTTCAAAATTTTTCCTAAATCAACTACATGTTTGTGAAATGTAGGAAAAAGAAATCCACTAAAGGCGCATCTGCAGGCAAAGAACTATCTTTGGGTTCAGTTAATTGGTAGTTCACCTACAGCTTAGCTTATCATTGTCTATTTTTCTCATTTCGAAGTCCTGAATTACTGTAAGCTTACTTGATGCGAAATAATGAGATTCCGAGGATTATATTTTCCAATAAAAGGGATTAGCTTATCGATTGGAGACAACAGTTTGTTCCTTTACTTTTTTTTGACATTGTTATTTTACTTCTTTTACACACTTGCAATTTAGTATCCCGATATGTCGTTTAATCTTCCTTAAGAAGAGTTCGGAATATTATTCTAACAATTTTTTTAATTGTGTATTTAAGTTAATGATAAAATAAAATAATCATTTCATACAAATATTCTCACACTAAATACATTCATTAGCCACCCAATTAATGTCAAATATTCCTACAATTATGGAATTTAATACGAAAAAATTTGCATTAAATTATAATATCTGAAATTTAAGACGCAATAATCATTTCCTATAAATATTCTCACACTAAATACATCCCTATAAATTAGTCACCCTAATTAATGTCAAATATTCTTCCATATATGGAATTTAATGAGAAATATTTTGGCATTAAATTATAATATTTGAGATGGATTAATACCAAATATTCTTAACTTACATTATAATGTGAAAAATAACCGAATTCAATTTTTTTTAACATTACATCGTTTTTTTTATTATTATAATTTAATTAATTTTGCCCAGTTTTCCTTTTGCGGGTTTATACCATCTAATGAGGAATATCCACACATTAAATACATCCCTATATATTAGCAATCTCAATTAATATCAAATATTCTTACATTTATGGAATTTAATGCAAAATATTTTTGCATTAAATTATAAAATCTGATATTTAAGATACTGATAAACCGAAATAATCATTTCCTACAAATAAGTCATCATAATTAATACCAAATATTCTTAAATTACATTATAATGTGAAAAGTAACCAAATTCAGAAAAAAAAATTAACAGTTCATCGATTTTTTCATTATAGTTTTTTAATTAATTTTGCCCAGTTTTCATTTTGCGGGTAATGACATCTATTGAGAAATATTCTCACGTTAAATACATCCCTATAAATTAGTCACCCCAATTAATGTCAAATTCTTTCATTTATAGAATTTAATGCGAAATATTTTGGCATTAAATTATAATATTTAACATTTAAATTACTCAATCATTTCCTACATGGTAGCCATCCAAATTAATACCAAATATTCTTAAATTACATTAATGTGAAAAATAACCAAATTCAATTTTTTTTAACATTACATTGTTTTTTAATTATAAATTTTTAATTAATTTTGTCCAGTTTTCTTTTTGCGGGTTTATGCCATCTAATGAGGAATATTCTCACTTTTAAATACATCTCTATATATTAGCCATCTCAATAATATCAAATATTCTTA
>CM044899.1:91637572-91688109 GCA_024500145.1 Gentiana dahurica var. dahurica | reverse complement strand
TTAACCTTACGTGACAAAGCTCTGAACTAGCTTCTGGTGCGTTTAGTTCCGCACCACATGGATTCCCTAAAAGATGAAGTGTGGGACCACCGGAAGCTTCGGATTTGCCTTGTGCTTCGATAGACTAGAGTTTATCGATGTCTGTGTAATTGCTAGGCCTTGTCCGTGTCTAGTGGTCTAAGTATGAGAGTAGGAAGTGTGAGGGAGCTACCTGAAAACACTTAGGTGGCTAGTTAAACATCTAATCAAACGTATGTGCTAGATTAAAATCTTAAACATCATGCAATGCTTGGTAAGGCATAGTACAATATCGCGATGTGTCCTCTGACCAGACAAAGTAGACTGTACCCACGCCGGTCAATCGATTGGCCAGACAAAGCGTTTGGTGCACTCTGCCGGTCATCACACTATCGGGACTCAGATATTCCCGGGGCTACTAGAGCGAGTCTCTAAGTAGGTTGCACCCAGTTGTCCTAGTACATCCTATTACTAGGCGTAGTGCCCTTGTTATTCATGATGTAACAAACTTGAGCTAAGATAGATACCCTTGGAACCTCATGTTATGCAATGAACATAATATGATAGTTAGCTAGGGCTAATAACGGAAATGAGTTAATAAAAGACGGTATTGCTTTTATTTCTTTATGAGGGCATGGTTGTACGATCTTCTACACGTTGCTAAGTACTTTTGTACTTACCCCGTTACGTTGTCTTTGTCTTCCCCTTTCCCCAAAGAAGATGAACAGGTGGTTACCGCTGATGAGTTCTTTGATGACGAGGACGTTTGAGTTGGAGTTTGAAGACTTAGATCGTTTAGATGTTTTCTTTTCATAAACAGTTGTTTCCAGTTTTGAACAATGTTGTTCTTTCTTTGGTTTAGTTATCTTTGAGATCTTTTGGATTGAATTCTGGATGTTTAGATCTTTTATTGGATTTAGTTTTTCTTCACAGCATTGATTACCGTGTTTCGATCGTTTGGTTTCCCGAGTTGTTGAGTTGTTTTACCTTCCGCGCCGTTTGGATTCTGATGTATGACGTAAGGCTTGCATGTATTATTGAGTTTTCATTTGATAATATATGTGCCGGCGCTCTTTCCGGATAAGGACTCTGGTATCGAGAGAAAGGTTTTCCTTGCTGTGTAGGACTTGATTTTTCTTTAAGATAAGGTTAGAGCTTTAGTAACCCCTCTCTTTCTTGGCTACATGATGGTGCTTACTAGAGGAGGAGCTAGTTCGTATAACGCCGAGGCAGATAATACCCAGACAAGTAACGCAGAGGCGGATTTTACTGAGGTTGTGGTTCCGAGAAGGAGGAGGAGTGGACCAGCTACTCAGGTTCCTCCGGTCACTCAAGTGAACAACCCCAGTCATGGTGGAAATCAAGGACCAAGTAATTCTGTTAGAGGTCGAGTGGAACAAGCAGGTCCTTCAAGGTTTAGCACCCGCGTACCAGTTTCTACATCAGCTCCAAGGACCACCACTTGGACCGGGTTGGGACTTTCTAATCCACCGGCCAGTCAGTTCTTCAGTTATCCACAGGTATCCATGTTTCCGTCTACACCGTTGAGTTTCACTCCTCAGCCGACAGTTCGACCTCCACCACCACCTAGATCGAGTTCTTTCGTAGCACCTGGCTACACCCAGCCGCAGCAGAGTTATCAGAATGCCCCACCGGTACAGCAGCAGTTTCAGCACCAGCAGTTTGGGGGTTATGATAGACCAATAGACTGGTATGAGAAGGTGAAGAAGCACAGGGTACCAGAGTTTTTTGGTAATGTTGAGCCAGCAGCAGCAGACTTGTGGCTTCGTCGTTTTGAAAAGGCATGCAGAAACATGAGGGCCCCAGAATCTGAATGGGCTCAGTTGGCAGTATCTTTGTTGGCAGGTAATGCAGAGAGTTGGATGGAGTCTTATGAGCAAGCTAATCCTAGAATCACAGATTGGGCGGTATTCAAGGATTTGTTCTATCAGGAATACTTCCCTAGAACGGCACAAAATGCAAAGGCCAACGAGTTTCTGAGCTTAAAACAGGGAAGAAATACTACAGTGACACAGTACTCGCAGAAATTTCACGAGCTGGGCAGATTCTACCCCGAGATTATGAAGAGTGAAGAAAAGAAGATAGACAAGTTTATGGAAGGGTTATCACATGATGTGGCAAAAGGTATGCTTGGAGATAGGCCGACGAGTATGGCAAGCGTCATGGATAGAGCATTGACAGCGGAAAGGTTTGCCAACAGGCCGACAGTTGTAGTTGGGGACAAGAGGCCATTCTCAAATTTTCAAGGAGGTAGTAGAGGGGCGCCACAGCAGAATGTAAAGAAGACAGGGGGTTTAGCAATGAAGAGTTCAACAAGTGGGACGCCACCGGTTTGTGCTAAGTGTAACAAGGCACATACAGGAGATTGCATGGCGGGTAGCTTGAATTGTTTCCACTGCGGGGAAGCGGGACACTACTCGAGGGCGTGTCCTAAGAAGTTATCACAGGGCAATCAGGCAGGAGGGCGAAGTAACCAGCAGGGTAGTCGTCCTACGGGTAGCAGACCGGTTCGTATCTTTGCAGCAGATGCAGAACCAGAGGAGCTAGATGACCTTGTGGTGACAGGTACTTTTTCAGTGTTTGTGTTTCTTATAAATATTTAATATGATATAGCGCGCATATGATATTACATATTTATACGTAAATTGATTCACTTTTAGGTACCATAATCATAGATAATCTAGCAGTTTCAGCTCTGTTTGATACCGGAGCTTCAGGAACTTTTGTTTCTTCAAACATAGTCAAGAAGTTAAACCTACCGCTTAAGGAGTTGGAGAGACCCTTGAGTATATCCACCCCTTTGGGCCGAGTCACCAGATGTGCTCAAGTCACACCCTCAGTCGACATTAGAGTTGGGACTTACAAGTGCCAGCATGCCCTGACGGTGTTGGATTTCTCGGACTTTGATGTTATCCTAGGTATGGACTGGTTGTCTAAGAACCATGTCTATTTGGATTGCAAAGGCAAGAGAGTAATCTTTAAAGTTCCAGGAAAATCAGCTAAGACCTTTCAGGGTACCGTATACAAGCCTAGCAAGAAACAACATCCGATCATCTCAGCAGTTAAAGCCTTAAAAGCCTTGAGGCAGGGTTGCCAAGGTTTTGTTGTGTATGCATTAGACAAGGAAAAGCTCAAACCCGAGTTAGGAGAGACTTGTGTAGTTAAGGACTTTCCTGAAGTTTTCCCGGAAGATTTGCCAGGACATATGCCCGATAGGGCCATAGAGTTTGAGATCGAGTTGATCGCAGGAGCTTCACCAGTAGCTAAAGCACCATACAGGATGGCACCAGCTGAGTTGAAAGAGTTGAAGATTCAGCTTAAGGAGATGTTAGAGAAAAACATCATCCAGCCAAGTACATCACCGTGGGGAGCACCGGTTTTGTTTGTAAAGAAGAAAGATGGGAGTATGCGCTTGTGCATCGATTACAGAGAGTTGAATAAACTGACGATCAAGAATAAGTACCCTTTACCAAGGATTGATGATCTGTTCAGCCAGTTGCAGGGTAAGAAGGTGTTCTCTAAGATTGATCTTAGGTCCGGTTATCATCGATTGAAGATCAAGGTGTCAGATGTACCTAAGACAGCCTTCAGTATGAGGTATGGACATTATGAGTTTTTGGTCATGCCATTTGGACTCACTAATGCTCCATCAAAGTTCATGGACCTAATGCAAAGAGTTTTCATGCCTTATCTCGACAAGTTTGTGATTGTCTTCATAGACGATATTTTGGTATACTCTAAGGATGAGGAAGAGCATGAAGAACATCTAAGGATAGTTCTACAGACCCTAAAAGAGAACAAGTTGTATGCTAAGTTTTCCAAGTGTGAGTTTTGGTTGGATCAAGTCAGTTTTCTTGGACATATAGTTTCTGGAGAAGGTATTAAAGTGGATCCAGCAAAGATAGAAGCTGTTGCTAAGTGGCCTAGACCGACATCAGTAACAGAGATAAGAAGTTTCTTGGGTCTAGCAGGGTATTACCGGAAGTTTGTAAAGGATTTCTCGAAGATAGCTACACCTCTTACGAGACTTACTCAGAAGAACGTCAAGTATGAGTGGACTGATGAATGTGAGGAAGCCTTTCAGACTTTGAAAGAAAAGTTGACCACGGCTCCTGTGTTGGCGTTACCGGAGGTTTTTGATAATTATGATGTTTATACAGATGCATCGGGTCAAGGTTTGGGTTGTGTTTTGATGCAGTCAGGAAAGGTGATTGCTTATGCATCTAGGCAGCTAAAGGTGCATGAGAAGAATTACCCTACACACGACTTGGAGTTGGCAGCGGTGGTGTTTGCTCTGAAGCTTTGGAGACACTATTTGTATGGTGTCAAGACAAGGATCTTCACGGATCATAAGAGCCTTAAGTTCTTCTTTACTCAGGAGAATCTGAACATGAGACAAAGAAGATGGTTAGAGTTTGTGAAAGACTACGACTTGGACATTCAATACCACCCGGGTAAGGCGAATGTCGTAGGTGATGCACTTAGCCGGAGAGCGGTTAATGCTATCACCACCTTACAAGAAGTTGTGGATCAGTTGGATAGAATGCAGATTGAAGTGGTTGAGCAGAAGGATGAAGACCAGTTTATGGCGCCATTGATGGCGAGGTCAGATCTGCTAGATGAAATACGGTTTAAACAAGATAAGGACCCAGTGATGGTTAATTTGAAGCGTGTGGCCCGAGAAAAGCCTACAGTGGGTTATCAGTTGGACAAGAGTGGTTATCTTTGGTATGGAGACCGTTTGTGTGTACCAGATGTGGATGGTCTAAGAGAGAAGGTTATGGATGAGGCTCACAAGATTGCTTTTGCGGTTCACCCCGGAGCCACTAAGATGTATAGAGATCTCAAGGAAAAATACTGGTGGCCTGGTATGAAGTTAGGGATCGCAGAGTTCGTGGCGAGATGCGATACATGTCAGAGGGTGAAAGCAGAACATAAGAGGCCAGGAGGTTTGCTGAAACCTTTGGAGTTACCGGAATGGAAATGGGAGAATATCACGATGGATTTCATCACCGGTTTGCCTAAGACGAAGGGCGGTCATGACATGATTTGGGTGATTGTGGATAGACTTACCAAATCAGCCCATTTCTTGCCGTGTAAGGTAGACATGCCTATAAAGAAGTTCGCCACTATGTACATCGACAATATAGTGAAGCTTCATGGTGTGCCTTTATCTATTGTATCCGACAGGGATAGTAGATTCATCAGTCGCTTTTGGAAAGGTCTGCAGAAAGCTTTTGGAACGAAGACTGATTTGAGTACAGCGTTTCATCCTCAGACGGATGGGCAGTCCGAGAGAACGATTCAGACTCTTGAGGATATGCTTAGAGCTTGTGTTTTGGATGCCGGAGGTTCATGGATAGATTACCTCAACTTGGCGGAGTTTGCTTACAATAACAGTTACCACGCAAGTTTGGGAATGCCACCTTTTGAGGCCTTGTATGGTAGGAAGTGTAGGACTCCACTTTATTGGGATGAAGTGGGAGAGAAACACATCACCGGGCCGGAGATGGTTCAGCAAGCCAAGGAGAAGATCGAGTTGATAAGGAAGAACCTGAAAGCCGCACAAGATCGCCAAAAGAGTTGGGCCGATGTTAGAAGGAGACCGCTAGAGTTCGAAGTTGGAGATAGAGTTTACCTTCGAGCGTCTCCAATGAAGGGTGTCAAGAGGTTTGGTCAGAAAGGGAAGCTAAGTCCAAGGTACGTTGGACCTTTTGATATCATCGAAAGAGTTGGGAAGTTGGCTTATAGACTACGGTTGCCAGAATCGATGTCTAGAGTCCACAATGTCTTCCACGTATCAATGCTTAAAAAGTGTTTATCAAAAGTGGATGTGGAATCTGAGATTGATCCGGAAGTGTTACAAGACAACCTATCATACGTGGAAAAGCCGATCAAGATTCTGGATAGAAAGGAAAGGATGATCAAGAGGCGAATGATTCCGTTAGTGTTAGTGCAATGGAGCAACCATGCACCGACGGAAGCCACTTGGGAAGTGGAAGCGGATATGTTGAACGAGTTCGAGTTCCCCCATCTTCCAGGTATGTACTAGTTTCGAGGACGAAACTCCTCTTAAGGGGGGAGGAATGTAATATCCCGATTTTTGAATAAAGGGCATTTCGGTCTTTGATAAATCGGAATATTATGTTCTTTTATTTAAAGGTTTCATAAAAGAAAAAAAGATAATTGAGGAATTTTAAGTAATTAGGAAAATTGGGATTATAAAAAGGAAACAAGTCCTAATTAACCTAATCACTTTTGTCAAAAAAGAGAAATAATCTGAAAAGGGAGGCGCAGTTTAAAAAAAAAGAGAGAAGAACTTTCAATCCCGAGGCTAATCCGTTGACCTTTTGGACAGACATCTCAAAGGAAAAAGAATCACCGCGACAAGAGGATCGTTTGGATATCAACCATCCCTAGAACCGTTAACGTAAGTTTCTTCATCGTTTTAATTTAGGATCGTTCTTCATGGTTTAGCAGCGTTTTCTGGTCTAAGCTTCGTAGTGACCAGTTTTGGATTGATCGTTTTAGGTTTGAGGTTAAAGGTTTAACTTTTTCAAAGATTTGGTTGCGTGGATCGTTGTAGCACGCAAAATCAAGGTAACGTGGCTTCTCATCGTATGATTAAGTTCTTGTAGGGTCGTAGGGCAATGTGTATGGTTTCCTGCGTTTTATAAACCTTTTATGTGGGGTTTTGGGATGCATATGGTTGGAGATCGAAGCAAAGTTAGGTTGGATTTGGGTTAAAACCCAGACGGCCGAAAACTTCTAGACGGGCGTCCGGTTCATCCGAACGGGCGTTTGATACTTGGGACGGGCGTTTCAGAGGGTCAATTTGAAGGATGTGATGGTTTGAGGGTACGGGCGTTCAGCCTCTCCGTCCGGACGGGCAGTTATCCGTCCGTCTATAGTTTTCTATTGTCTTGTGATGTCCCTTGCTTCTCGTGCTTTATAACATGATTTTTACTGCTTAACCTTACGTGACAAAGCTCTGAACTAGCTTCTAGTGCGTTTAGTTCCGGCACCACATGGATTCCCTAAAAAGATGAAGTGTGGGACCACTGGAAGCTTCGGATTTGCCTTGTGCTTCGATAGACTAGAGTTTATCGATGTCTGTGTAATTGCTAGGCCTTGTCCGTGTCTAGTGGTCTAAGTATGAGAGTAGGAAGTGTGAGGGAGCTTACCTGAAAACACTTAGGTGGCTAGTTAAACATCTAATCAAACGTATGTGCTAGATTAAAATCTTAAACATCATGCAATGCTTGGTAAGGCATAGTACAATATCGCGATGTGTCCTCTGACCAGACAAAGTAGACTGTACCCACGCCGGTCAATCGATTGGCCAGACAAAGCGTTTGGTGCACTCTGCCGGTCATCACACTATCGGGACTCAGATATTCCCGGGGCTACTAGAGCGAGTCTCTAAGTAGGTTGCACCCAGTTGTCCTAGTACATCCTATTACTAGGTGTAGTGCCCTTGTTTTTCATGATGTAACAAACTTGAGCTAAGATAGATACCCTTGGAACCTCATGTTATGCAATGAACATAATATGATAGATAGTTAGGGTTAATAACGGAAAATGAATTAATAAAAGACGGTATTGCTTTTATTTCTTTATGAGGGCATAGTTATACGATCTTCTACACGTTGCTAAGTACTTTTGTACTTACCCCGTTACGTTGTCTTTGTCTTTTCCTTTCCCCAAAGAAGATGAACAGGTGGTTACCGCTGATGAGTTCTTTGATGACGAGGACGTTTGAGTTGGAGTTTGAAGACTTAGATCGTTTAGATGTTTTCTTTTCGTAAACAGTTGTTTCCAGTTTTGAACAATGTTGTTCTTTCTTTTGGTTTAATTACCTTTGAGATCTTTTGGATTGAATTCTGGATGTTTAAATCTTTATTGGATTTAGTTTTCTTCACAGCATTGATTACCGTATGTTTCGATCGTTTGTTTTTCCCGAGTCGTTGAGTTGTTTTATCTTCCGCGTCGTTTGGTTTCTGATGTATGACGTAAGGCTTGCATGTATTACTGAGTTTTATTCGATAATATATGTGCCGAGCGCTCTTTCCGGATAAGGACTCGGTGTCCGGGAATGGGGCGTTACAGCATAGGTGGAACACGACTCATGATCTTTAGAAAAAAACAAACAAAATTAAAAATACATTTTGTGATTTTTTAAATGAACATTGTCCGAGCGAATATCGTTTGTATCCCTCTATGTGGACTTCATGCAAGAAACTGATGGATGTTTTTGAAATATTCAAAAAAATTACTGTTTTAATTTCAAAATGTTATCAACCCACAACACATTTAGTCTTGCCTGCTTGTATAGAAATAACTGCCGAGTTTGAAACCATGGAACACGACCCAGAATTATTTCAATGTTTAGAGCCGATGAAGGAGAAATGGAATAAATACATGTTGTATATTCCTGACACTTATCTCATTTCTTCTATGCCCGACCCTCGTATAAGACTAGTAGGTTTGTCTAACATGTTAGGTGCTTACTATGATGCTTTGTCTGTTACTCATAATGTGCCCCCGGTAGATTTTACAGTTGAAGTACTTAGACTAGAAAATTTATTAAACGAAGCGGTTCCCAATCCATCCGCAAGTGCTTCTACTAACCCTACAAGTATCGTACGGGGACTTCAAAAAGTTCTGGATAAAATGAATTCTAAACGACAGAAGGGAGCGACATCGGCATCCGATCAACGTTCAGAGATATCCAAATTTCTAAACACAACATTTGAAGGCTGTGAAATCGATACCTATGATTTCGAGTTCGACTTATTGAAGTGGTGGAAGAGACATGTTAAAGAATATCCAGTTCTAGCCATGATGGTGGTCGAGTTTTTAAGTTGCCCTGTTTCGACCGTCACTGTTGAACGATGTTTCAGCATGGCAGGATATGTGCTTACCAATAAAAGATGTTCGCTTCATCCCACCACTTTAGAGAAGCAAATGCTTTGTCAAGATTGGGTACGAGCCGAGAAGAGGGTGCAACACATTCAGTCAGAAGATGAGGAGTCACAGTTCGAAGGCGGTGACACTGAAACTTCAGGAGGAACAAGCGCTCGAAATACCGACATCGATTAAAGGTACGCAATTTATATCTTACTTATATATTTGTTACAATTCATACAACAACTATAAAAGATTAAATAAAAAACCTATTCAAAATAACTATAAAAAACCTACTACTAAAAACTAAAAAAAGACTATAGAAAACTATTTAAAAAAACCATTAAAAAAAACCCGATTGAAACTATAAAAACCTATTAAAAATAACTAAAAAATACCTACTACTTTAAACAAAAAAAAAGTATAGAAAACTATATAAATAAATTAAAAAAACATAATAACCGAACAACTATAAAAGATTAAAACAACCTATTAAAAATAACTATAAAAACCTACTACTAAAAACTAAAAACAATCTATAGAAAACTATTAAAAAAACCAAAAAAAAAAACCCGATAGAAACTATAAAAACCTATTAAAAATAACTAACAAACACCTACTACTTTAAACTAAAAAAAAGTATAGAAAACTATATAAAATAAAATAAAATAAAAAACCATAAAAACCATATACAAACCTAAAAAAAACTTATATGAAACTATGTAATACAATTATACAAACACATAAGAATACTATAAAAGACTACAATAAAACAAACATTTTAAAAAATACCATAAAGAATATAAAAAACAATAAAAACCTATAACAAACCATAACAACACTACACAAAACTATAAAAAAAAACTATACGAAACTATAAAAACACCCAAACAAACCACATACAAACCTAAAAAATTGTATGAAACTATAAAATACAAACACATATATACATACTATAAAAGACTATAATAAAACAAGCATAATATAAACCTTTAAATACTATAAAAACATATAAGCAGACTATAAAAGACTAAAAAACAACAAACTATAAAAGACTAAAAAATAAACATTAAGAACTACGTTCGCTTTGATTTTTTTATATGTGTTGTGCTCCGACACGATTACATATAAAAAATACGTAAGCAACCGAATTACCGGTACAAGCGTTGAAAAAATAACACAATTTATATATAAAAAAAGCAACACAATATATCTCACATAATATTTAATAAAACAACATTTATAATCAACGTATACTTAAAACCGACTCAAAAAATTTATAACAAAAACTATAAAAGACTTTAAAAAAAATTAATAAAAATTACTATAAAAACTTTTACAACAAACTATAAAAAACTAAAAAATAAACAATAAGAACTACGTTCGCTTTGATTTTTTTATATGTGTTGTGCCTGCGACACGATTACATATAAAAAATACGTAGACAACCGAATTACCGGTACAAACGTTGAAAAAATAACACAATTTTTTTTAAAATAACATTATTTACATATAAATAAAATAACACAATACTAATATTATTTTTAACACCGAATAGAAAACTATTTAAAAATATATATATATTACTCTCGTTTTAGTAATTATAGTGAAAAGAATAATAATTTGTTATTGTAGTGAAAATAATAAGTATTATGTGAAAAAAAAAAAATTAAAATTATGAAATTTTAAAACCGTGGCCGGAACCGTGATCTGAACCGGGAGTAAACCGGGGTAAACCGGAACCGGCCCAAACCGGCAACCGCCGGTTTTGAACAGTAAACCGCCGGTTTGAAGGTTCGTCAAACCGGCACTGTTTAAAACCGGCGGTTCCGGTTCCACCATTTGGACGGGTCTACTAGGTAGTATAACTAGAAGTCCTTAGGAAGCCTTTATGTGAATGAATCAGGTGGTTAGATCTAAACTCGTAAATACATATGTGGATGTCTAAAAGCTAAAACGTCAATATCATTGGTGAGGCATGTCTATTCTTCTTAGCATGGGACTATTACACTCTTCTACTTGGTCTGATGCCAAGGGACGCGTGTGACTCCAACACGGGGACCTAAGCCCGTGCCCTTGAGGTGCTTCCCGTGTTGCGGTGCAGTTGTTCACCGTGCGTAGTGTTCTTTGGTATTGATGGAACAAACTTATGTGCGTGAGGTTGTACAATGTGATCTAGTAGAGGGTGAGCGTGATCTCAATGCAACATATGTGGTAGTGATTGTAGATGATGCCGTGTTATATGTATATGCCTTTATTGTTATTTATTGTAACCGTGTCTTCTACCCCTTACTAAGTACGTATGTACTTACCCCTTCTTCTCTCTTGTCCCCACCCCGAGAATGTGGTGTTTTTGTAGGTCATTTTTTTAGGCCACTGAGGAGTGACCCGCAGATGATGCAGATGACGTCTACTGTCTTTACTTTCAGTTTACTTTTGGGTATAGATTCTCTTGTCCTTTGTAACGATGGAAATCAATGGTTTGGGTTTATGCTTAACGTTTTGTAACGGATACATTTGTATTTGATGATTATAATAAGTCTTTGTTGATGTAATACATGCATCTTGTGTTAATTTCGATTGTTTTAGTAGTTCTTTTAAGTATCCGAGTCAGTCGTTTTACATTCCGCTTGTTCTTTGATGTCTGCTTACGTAAGGCTTACGTGTATAATTAGATTAAAATTTAAGTATATGCGTGCCGGACGTTCTTTTCTGGATAGGGACTCGGTATCCGAGACAGGGCGTCACATCTTAGGATCACAAGCAAGCTCTTTCTCCGCTGATTCCATTTCTACAATTGATTCTATGTTGTGAGATTTTTTTAATGAATTCCTCTTTTGCTCTTCTCTTTTAAGTTGGGAGAAAACAATGTTCGAACCTGTTAGGTGTAGTGCCCGAAAGACAATTATATAATTGTTTTAGGACAGAATTAATAATTCATCTTATAATATGCATTTATGTTTATAATTAAGACACTACTGAAAACCCTAAGTACCTCGTTTATGTAATCACATAACTCAGTGTATGGCTATACACAAGAGGATTGAGTTAGTGAGATGTACTTAAAATTAACTTAGTCCGTAGCGTTTATTAATCTGAGTATGGGTCTCATGATTAATTTGCTATTAATGCGCCCAGAACACTTTAGGTGTGACAGTCTTATCCGGACTGTCGGTAATAGGGTACCTAGTGGGGCATTTATATATGATGATAATCATATAGGGCTGGACCGATTTGATTTGAGTTCTCGATATAATTCCGTAATCGAGAAGTTTTATCGAATCACAAGATGATCATATATGGATTAATCTTAATCCTGAGGTGATCACAGACGACTGCTTAGACTAGGGTAGTGTTTGATGTGTTAGTAAGGATCACTTCGAAGTATGTGGTCCAACACTTCTCGTTGGCTCTATTCTGGGATGAGTGAGTAGTCTGTGCTATCATAGATATGGAATCCATTCCTTCCCTCGGGAAGTAGACAGACAGTTCCCTTATTTGTTGACCCTAGAAACTGATCGATCGGCCGAGTTCATATATATTATATTGAATATGAACTAATTGATCACTAGGGGTTAATGGTAAATAAGGATAATATGTTTCGAGAAGGGTTTACGGAAATATCCCGAATCGAAATGAACAGTCTATGGAGGATTTATCCGTATGTAATGATTATATCAGTGGACGCTTTCGACTCATAAATTGAGTGTAAGTTATCTATATTCGATAGAGTTCAGTTTCGGGTTTATGGTGGTGTAATCCCGGAATTAATAGGTTGGATATAATTATTCTGTCGATGAATAATTTTATTCGATTTATTGTAGCTACTGAATATGGGTCCATGGTCCCCGACGTGGCTCCTAATATAGCATAATAGGTTTCTCGTCGTTGCACCTCAATTATAATTAAATAGTTGGATTGGACTATTTAATTTGATATGTGGATTAATTGTTTGGTTGGACTAAATAATTAAATACACGGAAAAGATATTTTTCGTGGACTCGGTCCGAATTGGTGTGTTGACCCTTTTTGGTCAAATATAGGAAAAATATGCATGGACCTTATTTTTCAAGAAAAGGTGCGCATGTTTTTTGTATATATTTTATATTATTTAATTATTAAGGAATTTGTTTTCTTAGATAGTTATTTAATATGTGATTTATCTTTTATTTGTTAAATGATAAATCATGGAATATTGGATAATATATTTATTTATCCTAATTTGTTTGGGATAAATATTATATTTATCTTTTATTTGGAAAAAGGATTAATGTAATAATTATCTCTTAATTATTTAATCCTTGGAGGTTAAGTTTTCTTCTCCTATATAAAGAGAGTTCTCCCAAGCCTTTTGAAACACACTATTCACATCACTATTCATAAGAGAAATTGGCTGAAAATTTCGGCCTCTATTCTTAGGGTTCGAGTTGGAAAAATTTTCGGGATTATTCCGGTAGCATATCAAGGAGGTCCGGCGGCGGGAAACACCATCCACCTGGTGTTGCTGGGAGACACACGTTGGAAGGCTGTGGCTTCTCAAAATACGTGTTCTTGGAGATCTATCGTTCTTGGCGTTAAGCACCATAAAAAGGTTGGCTCCTAAACCCCCTTGTAGTTTAGATCTTAAATTTATGTTCTTTGTTTCGTTTAGATCTAGATCTGATGCCTTCCGCTGCGTAATCGGGTCGATCTTTGATTGATCCGAGGATATTACATCTAACAAGTGGTATCAGAGCCTTTGATCTAACGATCAAAGTATATGAATTTTAGATCTTGGAGTGGAAAAGCATGTTTTAGATGTTTTATTTCGTTTTTTTGGTAAAATTCGAATTTAATCATGATTGTATGCTTGTGATTGTTGTGGTTGAAGAGATGGATTGGGGTTGGTATTGTTTACTCGTTAGATCTATTGTAAACTCATATAAATTCGTTTATATGAGTATAGGAAATTTTGTAATTTTAATTTCCTAGAAGTAGATCTGTTTTATTGCTGTTCCGTTTTTTATTTTTTCCCGGAGTTTGAGCCGTTGAAACGACAATCCCTCCGGTCAGAATGAAGAATAAAAGTTGAAGAACATGCCCTCAAAATTTCGTGACGATCGGAGTCGATCTCGATGTCCGAACGCTGCTATAAAGTTGCTGCTATAACAGAAAATCACAGCAGGCATTAAAACCCTAGCTGTGAGTTCGTCGAATTTCTGGAAGAGATTGGACCGTTGAAACGAAGATCCGACCGTTCAGATTGACTACCATGGAGTTATGAACAAGCAATAAAAATTTAAGCTCGATCGGGATTTGTCTCGATGCCCGATCGTCCCCAGGAAGACACTGTTGCGCCGCAGTTATAAACAGATGCAGCAGTTAGATCGGCGGATTGCTGGAGAAAATTGGACCATTGAAACGAAGATCCAACCGTTCAGATTGAAGTAGGCGGAGTGAAGAATAGATCCATAAATTTTCATGACGATCAAGGTTCGTTTGGATTTCCGATCATCGATAATTCGCAGCAGCAGCAGATTAGCAAATAGTAAATCCTAGTTAGGGTTTGTGTTTTTTTTAATAGGATAGATACGGGGGTACCAACGATCCATCTCGGTGTTTACTTTTCGGTATAATTTTGTGTTTGATCAAGATTACGTGCTTAAAACCGGAAAATTGCCATGACTTGCATCTTCATGATTCCACTCCAATGCATACATGTAGCTAGTTTATTTCAAATAAATTAGGCATGTATAACTCGAATAATTAGTATGAATGCTTATTAATTTAATATGTGGTAGTTAAATAATAAGTAGCTAATTATAAAAACCGAGGACCCGGGTTTATGTCAATCGTTTACGATTTTAGTGATGGATTCTCGGTGAATCCCACTTGGATAAATCGTTGAGCTTTTTCGGTGATGGCTTCTCAGTGAACCCACCTTAAACAAAAACGAGATTACGCTTTTGGTGACAACTTAGAAATCGGAGAATCTTAGTACATGGGTTCGGAAATGGTCTAACCATGGTTGGGCGAGTTCAACTGAGTTTCGGCTCAATCGACTCCCCTCCACGTGTGATGTACGTTACAGCAGTTCGATAGGACTTAGCATAGCCGATAAGCCTTCGGGCTAAACGGGGCTTCTCCTGCCGGATTGGCCTGAACTGTCACATATGTTCCAACGAATAAGACGGCGTAGGCTTGCCTACATAACCGACCCTATTCGGAGTACTTTGATTTATTGTTTCTTATTGTCAAGACCGCAACCGTAATTAGTAAACCCACCACTTTTTCAAAATATTGAGTGGGAGCGGGGAAGGCGACAGCCAACCCCACGGCCTCTACTATAGATGCAAGCACGTGAGAGAATGGTGACGCCTCGTGTCGCTTTGATTTCGGCCCCCTTCGGATGGTGTTCACCGCTATCAAAATTCAAGGCTTGGTCTCCGAAAGGATAGGATTTCGGGTACTCGTCGGGTCACTGACCTGCCCCTCGTAGGCATACTCGGGGCGTACTCTGAGATCTGATATAGTAGGTCACACTCTTTATGGATATTTTCAAAATATCTAGGCTAGAAAAAGGAAGGTAATCAATGATTAAGGTCCGGATGTCTGATTCCCGTGAGATGTTCGATTCTCGAAGCTTAATCATTTAGAGAGATTGTCTCAGTTTGACCATCATAGTGCTGATATCGACCCTCTCGGACAGTACTATGCGAGGTTAAATCCTTGGAATGGTAGGATAAACTCTTTTATAGTTTATTATTCCTAAAATAAATCTAGTAGTGAAAATTTATTTTTGAATTTAACTTTCTGTCATTTTATTTACAACTAGATATCTAGGTTACTAAACTGTTAGTAATAGGACTTCAATAAAAATGTGGAAAGTAACAAGTACGTTGTAATTATCAATAAATGCAGTTAACTTTTCGGAAGAAATTTTTCTCTTGAGCCTTTGAAAACTTAAGTGACATAGTACAGGTGTGTCACGGGTGTCACTCGTGTTGAACGAGAGACGACCATACTTAGTTTACAAAAGATGACATAGGACTATCAGATAAAATTCATTTAGTGAATTTTAAAAGTGTAATTACACAACAAATTTCTAAATTGAAAAATTGGAAAATCATATACATAAAGCGTTGCTAGTTAGAGGGTATTTGTAACCGATAAACTAGTGGGAGCCTTACTCTTATGATTTGTTGTTTTTCTGAATCATTAGAAATGTGTAATGGAATGCACAAGAGTTTCTCCATTCATTGGAAAAACAAGAATAAAGCGTTACTAGTTAGACAGTATTTGGAACTGATAAACTAGTGGGAGGATGAATTACTAAGATGCGCTTGGAGGGTACAGATTTGAGGGATTTGTCTCACCTGTTTTGAGCAAGTGGGAGAATGTTGTAGATATAGATAAATAAGGGTGTGCTCTAAAACAATTAATCCACTTGCCTTTCGTGCAAGTGGGAGATTGTTAGGTGTACTGCCCGAAAGACAATTATATAATTGTTTTAGGACAGAATTAATAATTCATCTTATTATATGCATTTATGTTTATAATTAAGACACTACTGAAAACCCTAAGTACCTCGTTTATGTAATCACATAACTCAGTGTATGGCTATACACAAGAGGATTGAGTTAGTGAGATGTACTTAAAATTAACTTAGTCCGTAGCGTTTATTAATCTGAGTACGGGTCTCATGATTAATTTGCTATTAATGCGCCCAGAACACTTTAGGTGTGACAGTCTTATCCGGACTGTCGGTAATAGGGTACCTAGTGGGGCATTTATATATGATGATAATCATATAGGGCTGGACCGATTTGATTTGAGTTCTCGATATAATTCCGTAATCGAGAAGTTTTATCGAATCACAAGATGATCATATATGGATTAATCTTAATCCTGAGGTGATCACAGACGACTGCTTAGACTAGGGTAGTGTTTGATGTGTTAGTAAGGATCACTTCGAAGTATGTGGTACAACACTTCTCGTTGGCTCTATTCTGGGATGAGTGAGTAGTCTGTGCTATCATAGATATGGAATCCATTCCTTCCCTCGGGAAGTAGACAGACAGTTCCCTTATTTGTTGACCCTAGAAACTGATCGATCGGCCGAGTTCATATATATTATATTGAATATGAACTAATTGATCACTAGGGGGTTAATGGTAAATAAGGATAATATGTTTCGAGAAGGGTTTACGGAAATATCCCGAATCGAAATGAACAGTCTATGGAGGATTTATCCGTATGTAATGATTATATCAGTGGACGCTTTCGACTCATAAATTGAGTGTAAGTTATCTATATTCGATAGAGTTCAGTTTTGGGTTTATGGTGGTGTAATCCCGGAATTAATAGGTTGGATATAATTATTCTGTCTGATGAATAATTTTATTCGATTTATTGTAGCTACTGAATATGGGTCCATGGTCCCCGACGTGGCTCCTAATATAGCATATAGGTTTCTCGTCGTTGCACCTCAATTATAATTAAATAGTTGGATTGGACTATTTAATTTGATATGTGGATTAATTGTTTGGTTTGACTAAATAATTAAATACACGGAAAAGATATTTTTTCGTGGACTCGGTCCGAATTGGTGTGTTGACCCTTTTTTGGTCAAATATAGGAAAAATATGCATGGACCTTATTTTTCAAGAAAAGGTGCGCATGTTTTTTTGTATATATTTTATATTATTTAATTATTAAGGAATTTGTTTTCTTAGATAGTTATTTAATATGTGATTTATCTTTTATTTGTTAAATGATAAATCATGGAATATTGGATAATATATTTATTTATCCTAATTTGTTTGGGATAAATATTATATTTATCTTTTATTTGGAAAAAGGATTAATGTAATAATTATCTCTTAATTATTTAATCATTGGAGGTTAAGTTTTACTCTCCTATATAAAGAGAGTTCTCCCAAGCCTTTTGAAACACACTATTCATGTCACTATTCATAAGAGAAATTGGCTGAAAATTTCGGCCTCTATTCTTAGGGTTCGAGTTGGAAAAATCTTCGGGATTATTCCGGTAGCATATCAAGGAGGTCCGGCGGCGGGAAACACCATCCACCTGGTGTTGCTGGGAGACACACGTTGGAAGGCTGTGGCTTCTCAAAATACGTGTTCTTGGAGATCTATCGTTCTTGGCGTTAAGCACCATAAAAAGGTTGGCTCCTAAACCCCCTTGTAGTTTAGATCTTAAATTTATGTTCTTTGTTTCGTTTAGATCTAGATCTGATGCCTTCCGCTGCGTAATCGGGTCGATCTTTGATTGATACGAGGATATTACATCTAACACGAACTTGAGGGGGAAGGGTCCAACTCCAATCAACAAAGGATGCTAATGCAAATTAATGCATGAGTCATGTACCCAATCCCCAGCCCCAAATCGACACAATTTTAGTGGTATGTTAAAATAAAGACTTCGTGTAGGACACTGAAAAAGAAAAGGCTAGCCATAATACTTTTCTACAGCTACTGACAGCACAAAGTGAGATGGAAATGGCAGTACTGCAAAGAGCAACCTCACCCAAATGTCCAACAATGCGGGATTCGGAATTTCGGATCAGCTATGGCTTTGTGATCGGAGAATTCAAGTTATCATCATTTGAACAATTGAAAATTCCAGGAGATGTGTCATGCTTCTGCTATAAACTCTTTCCAGCGATGATGAGCAAGGTGGTGACGGAGAAGGTGATGGAGGAAGCGACGTCTAAATTGGGACGCATTCATCCGACAATTGGGACATCATGTTCATTAATGGTATTTTAGTCCAATGCAACGTGTGGCTGGTCCCTATCTCCACCAACGGAGTACTGGTGCTTCATGGTTCATTGAGCAGTGAAGGCTTTATATTGGCCGAACAAACAGCCTTTTGTACGGTAGATGAAGTATTTGTTCAGAAAGGAAGTTAATTATGATGATTTTCAACCTGACATGTCCATCTCGAACAGATGCTTTTGTTCAGCGTTCATTCGAACTTAACAATTGCCATTTGATTTGATTCAGAAAATCATATGTTGAGATGGCCCAAAAATATTAATATTAGGCCGGGCCAAGCCATAATCCACGGGCCACAAGCAAGTCGGACGGCGGCGCGCGCGTGTGAGGTTCTGAACCAATAAGCATCTACATCTTCCCTACTTCACGAAATTATCTTGCCCCTTGGGGCTTGCCTCTAAGTGTCACACTAATTCTTAAGTAGTGATTTCACTTGAGTCTCATTTCCTATGGGGACAAATGGAACATATTTTCTTTACAACACCTTCATAAATCAATGTACCTTTAGGCATTAATTTCTCATTCACCTGATATCGGAATCGAGTGATTCAAAAGCCTAACATCAACTACTTTCTTATTAGTTTCCAAAACTTTTAGTAGCTCCCCGAAATTCATTCCATAAGTCATTATAAATCGAGTCTGAATTGGACTGCTCGCCACTAACACTATGACCCGGATTAAGCTAAAAAACGCTTAAAGTTCCAACAATAATATTTTGCATATTCCTTAAATAGACCAACTATTTAATATATCATCAAGGTTCCACAATACGAGAATTCACTCGCATGTTTGGAGCCAACCCGGGGACCATGAACCTATTCAACTTATTAATTCCGGAATTATGCCACCATAAATCGAAAACTGAACTCTATCGATTACAGATATTTCTTATTTTCAATATGTCTCGTCAATAAATGTCCATTGTTAACTAACCCTCCATAGACTGTCCCTAAATAAGGGAAATGTTTTGTAAACTTTCTTCGTTACATCTTATCATTATTACCATTAACTCACTAGTGATCAATTAGTTCATTCCAGTACGAACTCGGCTAATCGATCAGTTTTTGGATTAACAAATAAGGGAATTGTCTCTCTACTTACTGCAAGAAGGAATGAATTCCATATCTATGAAACACATTACCAACTACTATTCCCAATAGCGCCACCGTGAAAGTGATTCGGGCCGTACCACTTAGCAATCCTTAACGAACACATCAAACCGTATCCTGAAACAAGCACGAGTCTGAATTAATTTCAGGATTGAGGTTAATCCATACATGATCATCTTGGGATTTAATAATATTTCTCAATCACGGAATTATATGAGAAATTCACATTAAATCAGTCCAGTCCTATACGACTACATCATATATAAATGTCCTACTCAGATAACCAATATCGACAGTCCGGATAAGACATTCGCACCATAAAATGTTTTGGGTGCATTAATGGTGGTTTAATTAATAGACCCCAAATTTTGATTAAATTCACCACGGACTAACAATTTAAGCGTATCACCATAAACTTAATCTTAATGTGTGACACACACTAAGTTATATGGCTATATATGATACGACTGATCAATGGTGTATTATTTATAAGCACAAAGCAAATAATAAGATGATTACAAAAATTGTCTTTCAGGCACTACATCTAACAATTGCATTTTGTGCACTTGCATCAATGGTTTTTCGAGGACAATCCCAAGGACAACCCCGAGGTATGGCATAATGTTCATTTTTTCAATGTAATGGTTAGGATTTTATACATCTCTCCATTGACATAACTGTAAAACCAACGTTGTACCTGGCATAATTCTGATTATTACAATCTTTACTCTTGCAGTTGTCTCCGTGAACTCAGAAGGGCCTCCAATAGGTATGCATTTTTTTTTTTTTTTATTTTTTTTTTTTTTTAATTTTCACATTTCTATTACAATTGTGGATAAATAGAAAAGAAGTTCAAAAAAGATTAATGATGAACCAAAAAAAAAATTTCTTCTCACATGGTTCCGCCTATTATTATAATAATTACATAATTGTATTTTCATTCATTCAATTGTGTAGTGGTGATACAAATATATAGGTCTATATCAACTTGGCCAACAAGTCACATAAATAAATACATAATAATAATATTTTAGATATGTTGAACATTATCCTCGACACGCCCCCTATATCCCGTGGGAAGTGGCTAAACACGGAGATTGGTCTTCAAGCTGTTAAAACGCGGCTGAGCCAGCGGTTTGGTGAGAAGGTTGGCGAGCTGATCTCTCGGCGTAGTAAACGAAATGCCGAGTTTGTGGGCAACAACTAACTCGTGAACATGGTGGAAGTCGATCTCAATATGCTTCGTGCGGGCGTGAAATACTGGATTGTGAGCAAGGTAGGTGGCGAAGGCGATGTCAGGACGAGTGAAGCTAAGATACTTCAAACCATAACCGATAGTGCGGTAAGGGGACGGATCCTCACATGGAGATCCGTCATGAAGTGTGAGCCGAGTTGAGGGCGCAATAAGGGTCTGACAAGGCTTGGCCTTGTCCAGAGAAGCACGCTGCAGAAGCTGGAAAATATACTTCCGTTGAGTGAGAGATAAGCCACCAGAGGTGGTAAGCACCTCAATACCAAGAAAATAGGACAGAGAGCCAAAGTCCTTAACCGGAAAGTGCCGACCAAGATAAGAGATAACCTGCTCAACTAGAGAAGAAGATGATCCAGTAATAATAATATTATCCACGTAAATAAGGAAAAATACACGAGAACCATAACGAGAGTAGACATATAAGGAGGTGTCGGCCTTAGAGCCAACAAATCCAAACCTAAAGAGGACATCGGTAAAATGACTAAACCAGGCACGAGGGGCCTGACGAAGGCCATAAAGACAGCGACGGAGACGAAAGACATAATCAGGAAAGTCAAGGTGCACGAAACCCTGAGGTTGCTGCATATAGACAAGCTTATTAACAGATTACATGCAATCCCATGCAAGATTCATGCACGTTTTGTGCTGTATTATCAAACGACATCATCAAAATCAGTTGAATTAATTTAAATCATGATTAAGGAGAGATAAGGTTGGTTTGGAGAGATAAGGAAGAGTTTTTTAATCATGATAATGCTGAGTAATATTTCGGTGATATAAGAGTTTGATGGCTATTTAGTCTCTTGTGTAGTGATAGGATAGCTTGATATGGTTGCTAGTTCAAAATTTAAATCAGAAATTGTATTATCCGGCTATTATCTTATGCTTAAGGCTTAGATTAGGGCTAATGCCTCCCTATATAAACAGGCACATCCTCTGTACTGGTTCTTCAAGCAAAATTCATCGAATAAAAAAGGATTCATATGCTTTATATTGTGTTTTTCTTCATGGTATCAGAGCCAATTGGTGTCTAATCACCACATAACTTCACATCATGGCTGCTAACACCACCTCCATTAATGTTAGCAGTATCATTTCTTTGAAACTTTCATCCAGAAACTATCCTTTATGGCGTGAACAAGCATTAGCATTTGCAGACAGTCAGGATGTCTTAGGACACCTCACTGGTGACACACCTGCCCCAGCTCACACACTCAACACCACTTCCACCACTGATGCTCCACCACCAAATCCAGAATACGTTAAATGGAAAAAGGCAGACAGGTTATTGAGGGCCTGGTTGATTGGATCATTGTCTGAGGAGTCCTTGAGTCTAGTAATTGGTCTGGACTCTGCAAAGGCAGTCTGGGATGCACTTAAACGTGCATATGCACAAGAATCCCAGGAACGAGAATTCAACCTCAAGCAACAAATCACTTATATGAGGAAAGATGAAACCAGAACCATCAATGAGCATGTTCAGTATTTCAAAGGACTGTGTGACAGTTTGGCTGCAATAGGAAAGCCAATTCCTGATCCTGAAAAGGTCTACTTTCTCCTAACTAGTCTAGGGCCTCAATATGAGATGTTCACAACCACTATGCTCATGCACAAGCCCTCCTATGAAGAACTGGTAGGCCATCTACAGAATTTGGACCAAAGGAGGTCATGGTTTGCTGCAAAAGACTCAGACACTTCTCACCTAGCATTTTATGGTCAAAAACCACAGCACAGGGATGCTGCACAACCCAAGTTTAATTCACAAGGAAGAGGATTCCAGGCACAGCAATCCAGAGGCATAGGGGCAGCACCAGAACAGCCAAAAAAGGTCTTCAAAAGAATGTCCAGAGCTGAAAGAGATCAGTACAAGAATGAGACTTGTGACTTCTGTGGTGTACAAGGTCACATCTCAAAAATCTGCTGGTGGAATAACAAGGCAAAAGAAGACCTCCTCCCTCAAGCATTATTTGCACTAACCTTGGATAACACCATTGCAGACACTGAATGGCTCATGGACACAGGTTCTAGCAATCATATAACAGGTAACCCTAACCTCCTGCACAATTTACACACCTTTCCTCCTTCTGCTCATGTTATTGTAGGCAATGGCACAGCTCTTCCCATTACAGGCACATGTAACATTCATATAACTTACAATGATAGAGTCTTAGTAATTAAAGATGCACTGCTTGTTCCTATTATGACCAAGAATTTAATTTCTGTTAGGCAACTCACTAAACAATACAGTGCACACTGTCTCTTTACTAAAACTGGTTTTATTCTTAAGGAAAACAGCACTAGCAAGGCACTTCTGATGGGACAATGTAGAGGAGGACTCTATGCTATTCCCAATCATCACCATGCCCTGACAGCACACACCATAAAGCCCTGCACTCTTGAAGTTTGGCACCAAAGATTAGGCCATGTTCAGCTTGCTACTGTAAGTACTTTGAATAATAAAGGCTTTATTGAAATTTTAGGTTCAAATAAACTTGAGCATCTTTGTGAGAGCTGCCAATTAGGCAAGCTCTCAAGGCTCCCTTTTTCACATTCAGAACATGTTTCTTCCAGCATCTTTGATTTAATTCACTGTGACCTTTGGGGGCCTGCCCCTGTTGAATCAATTAGCAGGTTTTCTTATTATGTGAGTTTGGTGGATGACTATTCTAAATATGTGTGGTTTGTTCCTATTAAACATAAGTCAGATTTCTATAATGTGTTTCTTTACTTTGCTCAATATGTTAAGACTCAATTCAATAAAACAATTAAGCAGCTGCACACTGATGGAGGGGGAGAGTTTGATAACAAACCCCTCACACAGTATTTATTAGGCTAAGGCATCACTCACCTCATCACTTATCCTCACACACCTCAACAAAATGGCATTGTTGAACGTAGGCATAGAACCATTAGAGAACTAGGCCTTACAATGCTATTTCATAGTAGAACTCCCTTGTTTCTGTGGGTTGAAGCCTTTTCAACTGCTGTGTATATCCTAAACAGAATTCCCTCACTCACTAACAAGACTGACTCTCCCCATTATTTACTTCATAATACTCATCCTGATTATAACAGTCTCAGAATTTTTGGATCAAAATGTTATCCATACACTTGGGATTATAAGAAAAACAAGTTTGATCCCAAGACCTTACCCTGTGTCTTTGTAGGATATAGTAACAAGCATAAGGGGTTTAAGTGCTTCCACCCCCCTTCAAGAAAATTTTACATGTCCAGACATGTTGTCTTTGATGAGACCATAATGCCCTATAAAACCATGTCCACTGTTAATAGACCTTATGTTCTTAGTCTCTTTGATCCTTGGCTTCCTCCTGATAATCATCCTCATGCTCCTGATCCTGTCATATCTCCACCTACTCCTCAAGAATCCACTTCTCTCACTCCTCCTGATATTATCATTACTCCTCCCACACCACAACAGCAAGATTCTGGCACCTCCATATCCTCTTTCACTGACTATACTTATTCCACTCAGGACTCCCAAACTTCCTCCACTCATACTCAACTACCTTCTGATAACCAAATTCACATCTCATCTCAAGAATCTGAATCTGCAACTTCATCCCCATCCTCATCATCTCCTCCTCTTTCTCCCAGGGCCACTAGAGCCCAACATGGCATTTTCAAACCTAACCCTAAATATGCCCTCATCAGTTCCTACAGCACAATTCCAACAGAACCCAAGACTGTCAAGAGTGCCCTCAAACATGAAGGCTGGCAGGCAGCTATGAAGGATGAAATGCAAGCCTTACTAGACAATCAAACATGGCAACTAGTCCCCAGAACACCAGATATGCATGTCATAGGTTCCAAATGGGTGTTTAAGGCAAAATTAAAAGCTGATGGATCTCTAGATAGGTTAAAAGCCAGATTAGTGGCTAAAGGTTTTGCCCAAATAGATGGCCTAGACTATGTTGAAACTTACTCTCCTGTTGTTAAACCAAGCACCATTAGGGTTATTCTATCTCTTGCCCTTTCCTTCAACTGGTCTGTTAGGCAACTTGATGTCAAGAATGCATTCTTGCATGGACATATTACAGAAACTCTGTTCATGGAACAACCTCCAAGTATGTGTGACCCTCAGTTCCCTACTCATGTTTGTCAGTTAAAAAAGGCTCTCTATGGATTGAAACAAGCCCCAAGGGCTTGGTTTGACAGATTTAGCTCTTTCCTACTTACATATGGTTTTCATTGCAGTTTATCAGACCCCTCACTGTTTATCTATCACACTAATCAGAGTACTCTAGTACTCCTTTTGTATGTAGATGATATGCTTGTCACAGGTTCTCATGCTGAGCTGCTGCATTCCTTTATTCACCAATTACATTCAGAATTTGCAATGAAGGATCTAGGCACTGTTCATCACTTCCTTGGTGTACAGATACAACAAACTCCATCAGGCATGCTCCTTCACCAGTCTCACTATGCAGCAACACTTATTCACAGGGCTGCCATGCAAGATTGTAAGCCAGCTAACACACCTATGGCCACTAAACCACTCCTCCCACTCAGCTCTCCTCCAGCAGATCCTACATTTTACAGAAGTCTTATTGGTGGACTGCAGTACCTCACCTTCACCAGACCAGACATCAGTTTTGCAGTCAACTCTTTGTCCCAATTCATGCAATACCCCACTCAATTTCATATGCAACAGGTTCAAAGGTTGCTCAGATATGTCAAAGCAACTCTACACCTTGGTATCTCTCTCAAAGCATCCTCTAATCTCAACTTATATGCATTCTCAGATGCAGATTGGGCTGCCTGCCCTACTACAAGACGCTCCATTACAGGCTACTGCACTTTCCTGGGTCCCAACATCATCTCTTGGTGTGCCAAGAAGCAACCAACAATCTCCAGATCAAGTACAGAAGCAGAATACAGAGCTATGGCTCATACAGCTGCTGAAATCACTTGGCTTACAAATCTGTTCAAAGAACTTCATGTTACCCTGCCTACCATTCCTACACTACTATGTGATAATCTCAGTTCCCTTTATATGACTATAAATCCTGTCTTCCATGCAAGGAGCAAACATATTGAGCTTGACTACCACTATGTGAGAGAACAAGTAGCCAGAAAACTCTTGATCACCAAGCATGTTTCCTCTCAAGACCAGCTGGCCGACATATTTACAAAGCCTCTGCCCAAACATGTCTTTCAGAAACTCAGAGACAAACTTAGCCTACTCCCAAGTCCTAGCCTCGTTTGAGGGGGAGTATTAACAGATTACATGCAATCCCATGCAAGATTCATGCACGTTTTGTGCTGTATTATCAAACGACATCATCAAAATCAGTTGAATTAATTTAAATCATGATTAAGGAGAGATAAGGTTGGTTTGGAGAGATAAGGTTGGTTTGGAGAGATAAGGAAGAGTTTTTTAATCATGATAATGCTGAGTAATATTTCGGTGATATAAGAGTTTGATGGCTATTTAGTCTCTTGTGTAGTGATAGGATAGCTTGATATGGTTGCTAGTTCAAAATTTAAATCAGAAATTGTATTATCCGGCTATTATCTTATGCTTAAGGCTTAGATTAGGGCTAATGCCTCCCTATATAAACAGGCACATCCTCTGTACTGGTTCTTCAAGCAAAATTCATCGAATAAAAAAGGATTCATATGCTTTATATTGTGTTTTTCTTCAAAGCTCAGATAGAAGGCCATGGAGAAACGCATTCTGAATATCCACTTGTCGGAGAGTCCAACCCTGTTAAATTGAAAGAGAGAGCAAAACACGAACGGTGACCGGTTTAACAACCGGACTAAAAGTATCAGTAAAATCAATGCATTCAGCCTGATGAGAATCCTTGGCCACAATGCGAGCCTTGTGACACTCTAAACGATCATTTGCATGATATTTAGTTCGGTAAACCCATTTATTTTCAACAATGTTCATACGAGAAGTGGCGGGAACAAGATCCCAGGTGCGATTGTGTAGTAACGCATCAATTTCCTCTCTCATAGTATTACGCCAATGGGGATGTTTTGAGGCTTCGGTGTAGGATGTAGGGTCCATGGAGTCGACAGAGGAAACAAGAGCTTTGGGAAGCGGATAATGGGTTTAAGAGTGTTGGTTTTAGTACGTGTAACCATTGTGTGGGTAGGAGCAGGAGGGCTCGGAGACTTAGGGTGGCTGGAGGCCGACGACGAAGACGGAGTGGACTCGGCTACCATGTTTAACTACCATATCTCCCAAAAGCTTAAGTTGATGTGAAGGTAGATAATTAATATTTTATATATATCATAATACGTCCCCTCAAGTGTGAGAAGAAAAAAAGACCCAACACTTGATTTTTTTTTTAGTGGAGTGTGAGTATGTAAGGGGAGAGAAAGACCCAACACTTGATTGATTTTTTTTATTTTTAAATTATGCTTGGAGCGTGGTTTCCTCAAAAAAAAAATATTGTGTAGTGATGATATAAATATATAGGCCTATATCAACTTGACTAACAAGTCACATAAATAAATAAATACATAATAATAATAATAATAATAATAATATTTTAGATACGTTGAACATTATCTTGCCACCTATCATCCTTGTCAAATTCTGATTTTGATGCAAGAGAAGATTTATGATATAGAATTAAATCATTTATAACTAAACTTTTTTTTTTTTTTTTTTTTGAAAAATCATTTATACCTAAACGTGGATGTCGAAAATTAACAGATCAAATTCATATGTATATTAATTTTCTTTTACTACTGTACTGTTTTTTTCAGTGTGTTGCGGGCCAACATTAATACTACATATCTATGTTTACAATGTAGTATAATGTAGCTGCACGCGTTCTTTCCCATCATAAACATAGATATGTCGGTATGCGTAACTTCGATAAATTAATACCCTCAAGACCAGAAAAAAAAATATTCGTCTAACGAGGTTATTCATTTATCGAACATTATTTTAAGCCTATTTGCCCAAGTTGAAATCAGAGAAAATTATTCATTTGACGATGTTATTCATTTATCGAATATTCATTCATCGAGATTATACTGTACATAGACATTTAAAAAAAAAAATTATTACATAAAAGATGCACCTCATCCAATTTTCAACCAATTCCACAACATTAACCCCATGCTAATCTCCCAAGTATCACAGGTCCCAATTCAACAAGCTCCAATTCAAGGCCAATGCCGATTATTTAAAGATTATTTCAAGCCACGTGCAAGATTTATACATAATGCCATTCGCTTACCTCTTATTGATGCAAGTGACTTTGAGATCAAACCACATGTGTGGAATTTGATAAAATAGCATGCACTCTTCTATAGAACTGAGACAGAGGATCCATATCAGTTTTTGATGTGGTTCACAAATGTTTGCGGGACAATGAAGATAAGTGGGGCAAGTGATGATGCAATCCGATTGAGGATACTCCCTTTTGCATTGAGAGATAGTGTTGTTGATTGGTTAGACTCTCAAGCTCATGATTCATTGCATACGTGGGAAGACTTGACTTCGGCTTTCTTATCGTACTATATTCCACTCCATAAAACAATGGAGATCCGGGCTGAGATCTCTAACTTTTCCCAACAGCCGGGTGAACGACTTTATGAAGCATGGGACCGAATGAAGGCTTTGCTAAGAAAATGTCCACATCATGAGTATGATATATGGTCACAATGCGTATCTTTTATTATGGATTGAGGGATTATGCAAGAAATGTCTTGGACTTGACAAGTGAAGGATCTATAATGAGCTTGACAGCCCCGATTGTGTATGCCACTATTGAAAGGATTACTGATAACAATAGAAAATGGGATAAGGGCAAGCCTCAAAAGATAATGGGGTGTTTTTAGTATGTGATGGATTCTAGACCACATGGAAGTATTCATATCCGTCTGGCTGATGATCCTTGTGCATCAACGACTGGCCGTAGGTTTGTTGATGACTGCGATGAGACCGGTGCTGATATATATATGGTACCATTCACTGCGTGTGTAACAATGCAAATTACATCTCTACGCTATCTCCAAGAACTTGCTTTAATCCTTATAAACATATTAGAGGATGATGTTTGATGATTCATTCGTCTGGCCATGGAGTCATTTACGCAATAACAGAGCTTATGCCTTATGGCAAAGTCAAACACATTTTAATTTTGATATACTACAATTTTTCGTCTGAATGATGTTAAAAACATTTTGTAGATCAAAACATGATTGCTTTGACATTTCAGACTATTAGAGCATTTGAATCAGATACTCTTAATGAATTATCTATTTTAATGTTTCAAATATAATATTTTTGAGTTTACAAAATCTCTGTTCTAGATAAAATGAATCGAAATCACTATTTTACGATGTATCACACATATTAAAGTGACCCTCAATGCTAAGTGTTGGTAGTTCGGCCAAGTAACCTTTAAGATCGTCGAATATGTTGGCCAATATATTCCAAGTAACCTATGGCACTCCTCAGCCCTATGGAATATGTTTTTTTCTTTTTAAGTACTTGAATGAATGCTGAGCTTGTTCTTCCGACCATGACAAAAACCTGCTAAATGCAGCCATCCTTCAGTTTAACCTCTGCACCTCCCTTATGTATTTTGGTAGAGGCATACTCTAAAGTATGATGACCTTAACTGGATTAGCTCGAATTCCTTATTTGGATACCATATATCCCGGAAACTTCTTAGATCGGATGCCAAAAGTACAATTCTTAGGATTCGACCTCTTGTTGGTAGTTTGAAGTACCTCAAAGACCAATCTTAAGTTGATAAAATATTGAGCCATGGATAGCTTTTGACTAGTAAGTCATCAACATACACCTCAATGCACTCCCCCATCTGCTTAGAGAAGATTTACTGACCAATCTTTGGTAGGTTGCTCTTGCATTCTTGAGACGAAACGACATGGTGATATAACAATAAGTGCAGATCTTAGTGATGAAATTAAGAAGTTTTATTTGCATTTTTTTCATCCATAATGATTTGATGGTAACCCTATTGAAATCTAGGAAGTCAAAAACTTCAAAGCCCATGGTTATGTCCACAAGTCTGTCGGATTTTTGAAGTGGATAACAGTCTTTGGGACAAACCTTTTTGAGATCGGTGAATTCGATACCCATTCACCAAATGTTGTTTGTTTTTTTGACCCTAACATGGTTTTCCAGCCAAGAAGGGTAGTGTACCTCTTTATTAATCTTATACTTTAGTAGTTTATCCACGTCTGTCTCTACCGCTCTATTTCTATCCGTGGAGAAGTGGCGTTTCTTTTGCCAAACTAGTTTCCGCTCTGGGTCCACATTGAGCCTAGAACTTCCAGGCTGGTCGAAATTTTGGGCATGTCACCACCTACACATGTAAATATCTCTTTGAACTCTTGTAACAATTGTATTATAACTAAGTTCTTTCGGTGGGGGTATCCATGCTCTGACCTTAATCATATGGTTTTGTTTTGATGACGCTCTAAATAGCGCCAATATTTATACCTATATTCACCCCGAATTCTGCTCAAGAGAGGATAGATAGGCTATTTATTGCTTAGAATATGTGTTAAATGCTATGTGAGTGTTTCCAGGATCGTAATTCTGCATCTATGCTATTTTCCCGATGTTTTGGTACTGTTTTGTCTCGTTTGTGTGTTTTATAGGATGTACCGAATCTGGAGCATTGGAGAATGGATCTGGACCAAAAGGAATGCATTGGGCTGAGTGATTGAAGTTCAAGGAGAAGCCTGCTGAAGAAAAAGAAGAATAAAAGGCCCGGTAACCCGAGGGTTAGGCCCGGTAAACCGGTGACTTATTCAACACGAAATTGATTCTGCCACATTGTCTAAGTCGGTTAGGGCTTTAGAGAGACTTAAGTCGGTCATTGTATCTATATAAGGCCGCATTACAGAGTTCTTCATAAGTTTTGATAATTTTTCATAAGCACTCAATTATATTATACAATTATTATGAAATAAAGTTTTCTTGAGCTTTGGAGAGTTGTTTTTGGTTTCCTCCCTTCTTCCATCATCTCTAGCTTGAGTAGATCGAGCTAGATCTCCATTGTTGAGGGTATGAAGCTTTGAACGTTCCTTTATTGTCTTCAATATGGTAGATCTGTTCGTATTTATGTGTTTTAGTTAATCTGCATGTTTAACAACCCCTTAATTTACTTATTTTAATCTTACTGAGCAATGTAGATCCAGAAATTAAGAAAAGCCGCCCCCGGTAAACCAGCGGTCTATACCGGTTTACTGAGGCATATTTTAGAAAACATAAACTGGGATTCACTACAGCTACGTTGATCAGCAGGAATAATTAAAACGAGAAATAGGTCTGGCCAATCTAGTATTCGTAATTCGTAATTTAACATGAAGGACCACAAGTGAAGTGTTAATTAGGACATAGTCTTGATGGACCCTAGGAACGTGCTGGTCAATGTCGACAGCTGTCTCATCGGGTTAGCGGTATGAGGTAACGCTCAATATCGACAGTTCTAGTTCTTTATGCGTATAGGCTATTACAGAGCAATTAATGAGGGTAGCTTGCGTATAGATTGTCTACTGCCATTGTCGGAGTATATAGGAGTAGAAATTGCACCCGTAGCTGATAAATATGATAATAATCATTAAAAGCTCGCGATTAATCTAAGGAAATTATGTGGGGAAGTAAACATAACGATTAACTAATCCAAGTTAGTAGATCGGTGAGGAGAGGGAAAGGTATACCATGCTTGTTTTCTTTTACGTTATTGTTGGTCAATGACCGACTCTATGTTGCTTCTTAATTAGGTTAGAATCGTTTATATGTATAAGTTGCATTGTCTCTGTGGGATCGACCTTGACTCGCATTTACTAAACTACGATGTTCCTAGTATTCTTGCTAGTAATATCAACGTTAGTGACTTACACGCGATCAGGTTTATCCTCCATATGTTGACACCCTCTGATGGATCTTTTGATCCTAAGTGTTCTTATGTTTCAGGATTGAGCTCATCCATCAGAATTAAATGAACCTACTATTTCCCTTTCTATTTATGGCCGTTGTAGAAACTCTTGGCTGCTTCCACGACAACTTTTATCATAGCAGTCCCTTCCGTTGTGAGGAACATCAAGCTGATGTGTCCAATATGTATTACCACACTTAGCTCGATTAAGGCGGGTCTTCCCATGATAATGGTATAGGACGATGATTTTCCAACAACCTGTAGTTCACCAATATAGTTATGCTTTTTGGTACCCTTCCAAAAGTCGTATTTAGTCATACCATGCCAAGGGGTTGTACGGGTGGTATTGTGAATCCACATAGAGGTGTATGCACACGTGTGAGATCCTTGTCAGTCAGTTGCAAGAACTGGAAAACACTAAGGTAGAGTACTGATAAGGCGGTTATTATCATGGTGGCCTAGCTGTGGTATATTGAGTGGATATCTGGCTTTTGTGATGTGTATATAGATGTCTAAGGCCGGTGGTGCACGGCGGTAATACGGTGGAGTATGTGAATGCTTGAGAGTAGATATTTTGACAGAGTTTAGTCCTCTTTATCAAATAGCATATATCTTCTCAGTTACATAAGTCCTCCTTTTATAGGGGAGAAGGAAGCTTAGGGCTTAAGCAAAGGCTAAATATGTTAAAGACAAATGGATGTAATATCACTGATAAGTAGACTAAATATCTAGGCGGCACGACTATGTGGTCGCTTAGACTACTTATCCGCGAGATTGCCTAATCTTCATCCTGTCTCAGCTTTCCCTTGTGCCATTCCCTCCTAGGACTCGTGCGGTCTCTTATGGATCCATTGTTGAGGTAGCAAGCCGGCCCCCTGAGTCTCTAGTGACCTTAAAGGTTTGAGTGCTCTTGACGGGGACCTGACTGCGGTGACCTTGACTTGATTGGCATAGCGGACGCTATGGCCACGAACCTTATCCGACATGGTAGCCAGATAGGCTACTTCCGGTGCTCATAGGTGGCGATATTATTTAGACATATCAAGTACATTGACCGCACTTCCAGTATCCACGCAAATGCGGTTAACTAAAAATCTATGTATATTGGCTTCAATAATTAGCCCCTCATTGTAGCCATGAAGGGAAATGGACCTTCTTGTTCATAAGTGATATCTCTCATTGGCTATGTATTTTTTTTGGTGGGACTCTTGTGGAGTTTGATCTGATATCTCAAATGAAGCATATGATAGACTGCATCCGCTAGCAATAGTTAAGATAGTACTTGCTATTTGATTATGTCTTTTATGCTGATCTGACTCCGGGGAGTGATCTTGGTGTTGTTTGTTTTTCTGCATGATGTAGATGTACCCATTGTGACATGCACAAGTGATGCATCCATTCTTTGAGTATTGTTTATATTTGTGGCTTGCACGATTGGTGTATCATCGTATGATCATTTCCTCCTTCTACGACTTGCACATAAGGGCCTCGACTAGTTGTTTTTGCAATTTTTTTTCTGACGTTCACTTCCAGGACCCATGGTTTTACTGTGAATAAGAATAACATGAGGCCCTACGTATAGCACCAAACTACTACACCGGATATCGTGTGAGGCTAAATTAAGAGTTGAATCGGGTAATTGGACTTTCTGATGATGATCCAATTAGATTTTAGAATGGGCCTGCGAAACAAACAAGGCGTGAGAGGTCTCAGACCTTGCCCTATGGAGGACACCATGATGCTCAAATCAATATAAGGATAGAGGAATCTCTCCTAAAATATGAGCTGAGAGTGTAAAATGAGTTTGGATGACCCCTTCATATAATGTTCCATAATTGGATGGTGCATTTCAAGCTTTGAAATAATGGGCAAAGATGTTATAGCATATTAATATAATGCATCAAACATTTAGGAGGCATTATTGGAGTAGTTAATGTCACAGTGTAACGTCTCCGTGATTTCCGGAGTGCTCATTAATAAGGTGTAACCGCAGTTTGTGACCGAGGGCGACCTGCACCACGTTGGATGTAAAGGACCGTGGATGAGCCGCATCTTTGTCGGCTATCGGGGACATAGGACAACATGCGCCATGTCGGCAGATTGATATGACATTGAGCTGCACCATACTGGAGACGACAACTTGCCGATGTAGCCATCTTTATCAAGTTGATCCCATGTCGGCTTATATGCTGAGGTGGCCTTCATTATTCTGTAAGAGGGCACCTCGGGACATAAACTAAGGGTATTTTAGTTGAAAATGGGCCACAAAGGGAAATATATCTTGTATTTCTTTAAGTCTAAATTCTAGGCATTTTTACTTTTGATTTTCATTCCAAAGTAACGATTAATGTGGAGATTAGAAAATTGTTGGTATACCTAAACGTGTGGATAAAGTTTTTTTTTTTGTAAGTTGTACAAATTTAATGGCAAACAAAGTGCAATGGAAAATGATGGATTTAGAGATTGGAAACCCCTTAGTTTGAGACTCAAAGAATGTCGGTTTTGGTGACTTGATCATTAAAATGATAAATAAACCGGTGGAACTAATCTGTGAACTTGAGCCGAGAATGATGGTCAGCTTAGTAAGAGTATTCGGTTCTGTGAAAGTCGGTTGTAGTGAAGTGCAAACCGAGTTTCTTGTGAAGTCAACTTTCGGTTTTGTCAAGAGAGTAGTTTGATGAGTACATCCGAGTTCTACATCCGGACAGTTAATTACAAGTCTAGAAAGTCGGTTTGAAGTTGAGTAGTTTGATGAGTACATTCTAGAAAGTAAGTTTGAAGCTAATTTGTTTGATGAGTACATCCGAGTTCTACATCCGGGCAGTTGATTACAAGTCTAGAAAGTCAGTTTGAAGATGAGTTTTTTGATGAGTACATCCGAATTCTACATCCGGGTAGTTGATTACAAGTCTAGAAAGTCGGTTTGAAGTTGAGTTTCGTCTAGTGAATAACAACTGGATCTGGGGTGCACATCTGAGCTATTTATGGCGGTTCCAACAAAGATCTTATGACGGCTAGGGTTTAGGAATTGTGTCTATAAATATCAATGTTGTAATCAACGCAGAGTGTGTCTTTCACAAGTGTGTGAAAATCCTCGTAACTTTGTGCAAAATAAAATATCTCATTTTTTATCGGTGGAGTAGTCGGCACAACACCGAAAACCACGTTAAATCACCGTGTTCTCTTTGATTCTGTGTTTTATCAATTTCTGCCATACTTTATGTTTGCATTGCTACTGCTTTAATCCTTCTTAGTTTGCAAGTTTCTCTTTTGTGTTTTTAACAAACCGGTATCAGAGCGTTGGTTCGTGGATTTAGAGAATTTGCAGGTTGGACGGAGTTGATTTTCACCAAGATCGGTGACCGGTGCTAGGATTTTGTGATAAAAGATCTGTTCTTTATTAAGGATGATGTCTGCAATGAACGTGTGTTAGGAACATTTTATTATGTTTTGATGATGGCTATACTAGCTGTTATAGCAAGCCTGAAATAAGTTAGAATTCTCTGTATAAGTCTTTACTTAGAGTCTGACATGTTGTATAAGTTGAGTCAGACAAGTATTGTACTAGTTGGTAGGATGGCAAAGTAAAACAGATATTCGGCAGAGTGAAGCCAGCCAAGTACCAGCAAAGAAGAATGAAGACATTATGATCTGACTTATAACCAAGGAAGTCTGTGATGACATTGGGTAAGTCTAAGTTATAATTCAATTGATGAAATACATTGTCAAATATGGTGTACACTGATCGCACCCAAATCAAGGATCAGTGAAGTACAAGAAGTACCTGAAAGATAAAAAAAAATAACAAAGCAGTAAACCGGCAGAGTGAACTGACTATCGGCTGAGTAAGAACAAAGCAGTGAAGGAAGATCTAAATAGCAAAGTCAGAAGGATCACTTAACCGTTCAGGGAATGGCCCGGTAAACTTTACTCGTTCAGTTTTCAAATGATGAAGATCAAGCATTAAATGCACAATCAATTAAGGATCAATCAAGGACGTATTTTCTGATAGACGTTTGAAGAAATCCAATCACTGAAATCAAGGAGAATACAATTAAGGGGGAATCAAGAATTAAATCAAGGATTATTCCTCATATTAAATAGCCAATGGACGGAAATTCAAATCAAGGATTATCAAGGCTATAAATAGAAGGCATTGACAGACAAGAAAAACAACGATTGAATCTGAAAGAAACTAGCAGAAACTCTGTCAATTTGAAAAGCCTTCTATCCGTACTTAAAGGAAACATCTAGAGATCAATTCAGAAATCAGAACTTTAATTCCATATCACACTCTGAGATTGATCAACAAATCTGTGAAATCAATTCACATCAACTGAGGCAATTGAATCAGAGGAATTTGAGAAGGAGTTGCAACCTTTGTTATAGCTTCTGAAAGATTCGTTCTCAAGGAGCAGTGACAGAGACTGAGTCACTGAAGATTTTGAAGCTAGGGAGTGATAGTTTTGTAGATTGTGAAGTTTGTGTAGCCAAGGACAATCGTGCTATTGTATCTGTGAAAACAATAGTGAATTCCTCCAATCATCACAGAAGAAGAGTGGATTAAGGGATTACACCACCCTCAACCACTATAAACCTTTGTGTCTATTTACTTTCAGCAATTTACTTCACAACACTTTATTTCATTGCATACTCTATATCTGTGTTTGAATAATCTACTTTGAACCAACATTTAAAGAAGGGACTTATCCACTGCCCAAAAGCTTTTAAATATAAAAAAAAGTTTTTGAAACTCCACTATAGTCATTCACCCCCCTCTGACTATAGCTTTACCCTTCTCTGGAACCAACAATTGGTATCAGAGCAGTGTTCCTAGTATCAGAACATGTTCAGTTCTAATTTCTGGTAACAAGAAGATCATATATTTTCAAAGTAGTTTTCAAATTTGTGCTTTCTATATATATATCTCTTATTTGTACTTATGGATTCCTCAAATTTTATGTCAAATGTACCTGTATTCAATGTTAATAATTTTGATGAATACAAAGTAAGGATGTTGTCTCATCTTGCAACAACTCATGAAGAAATGCTGGATGTTATTAATGATGGCCCAATCAAGATCACAACTGTGATAGCCACAGTAGCAGATCAAGGAAAGGAGATAGACAAACTCAAGAAGGATTGGACCAAGGATGACAGAAGAAGAGCAAACCTAGATTTTGTTGCAACATATATGATTTTGAAGACTCTGGATAGCAACATGTTCATGAGGATCAAAGACTGCAAAAAAGCAAAAGAGATGTGGGACAAATTGGCACTGATCAATGAAGGATCAGAAGTAGTCAAGGAAAATAAATTATTTGTTGCAAAATAGAAATTTGAGAACTTTAAAATAAAGACTGGTGAATCCATTGATCAAATGGATAACAGATTTTCAAGCATCATTAGTGAACTGCAACAACTTGGACATACATACCCTCAGAAGGAAGTTTGTCTGAAGATATTGAGAGGTCTACCTGAAAGATGGAAGATTATCACATCAGTGCTTTAGAGGAACAACAAACCTTGCAAACACTGAATATCTGGATGATGATGAAGAAGGTGTTGCTGAGGCTGCTGATAATGATAGTGATGGAGATGATGGTGATACTGGTGGTGAGCAGGTCAAGCAAACTACTAAGAAAACTGTCAAACCTGCTGCACCAAAGAAGACTACTGAGAAGCGAAAGGCTGCTGACACAAGGAAGATAACAGAGGTGTTATAGCCTAAGAAAACAATGAAGCAAACAGCACAGACTACTGAGTCTGCTGAGGGTCCAGCTGAAGTTGAGATTACTGACCCTGCTGTAGCTGCTAGAAAAACTGTTGTTGAGATTTTGAAGGAACAACAGAAAGAAGCCAGTAGAAAGAGAAAGTCTACTGCAATTGAAATTGATGATGAGCCACTTTCCAAGAGAATGAAGGAGATTATCCACAAAAAGAAACATGGAAAGGGGAAACAATTGAAAGTTTTGGAGGCTCAAAGAGAACAGGAAGAAGTAGAAGTAGAAGAAGAAGCAGGAGAGGCTATTGAGGCTGAACCTATAACCATTATAAAGCCTACTGAGGATGTAGAGGCTGTTGTTGAGCAATCTGCTGAAGCTACAGAATCCTCACCTGCTAAGGCTGCTGAATCTTCTGAATCTGCCCAAGTTGTTGTTGTGGTACTTGTTGAAGAGCCACAGCAGACTACTGAGTCTGCATCTGCTGTGGTAACTGAAACACTTGTGCAAGACCCTGCAATTTCTGCAATAGTTCAGGGGGAAGAACAGTCTGCTGTTAACCCTGCTGATGAGCATATAAGTCAGGGGGAAGAAAGTGTGGTATAGATGGAGGTAGTAGGGACTAATATACAACCTGAGAAACCTACTGACTTAGAAGCATCCGTGGAAGAAACTCTGAGTGAAGAAGAAGAAGGATGATTTTGTTGATCCCAAACTTCAGCAGGTAGCTGATTATTTTCAATGGAAGTTTGGTTTCTACAAGAAGCAAAAGCCAGCTGCAGAACCTATGACTGATTTTGAGAAGTGGGCTTTTGACAAATTGGGAGTTGAAAATTTATTGGATCTGGTTGATACCACTGTGCTGCAATTAAGATTGATGGACATTTTTGAAGATCAACAGAAAGAGGAGGCTATCAAGTTCATGGACCCAAGAGATGATTATGATGATGATTCATCATCTTCATCTGACTCTAGAGGTGATTTTCCATCTGGTCTAGGAGGAACCAGTGGTAATGCTATGTTGATTGATCCTAATGTAGGACAGTCTACTGGTACATGACAGTCTACTGATAAACAACAGACTGGACAAATGGATGAGGATCTTGAAAATCTCACCATTGATGATATTGAGGCACAAATCAATGAAGGAATAGATGGGGGTGAAAATAAGATGGTTGGTGATATTGATGCTATGTTTGCTGAAGAACCTGCTGAACATGTTGATGATCAGCAGACTGTGGATTCAAGTGATGAGAGGGTTACTGACCACAGTGAACCTAGTGCTAGTTCAGAGGAATCAATTCAATATCAAGACTCGATTGACACTGAGGGGACCTTATCCAAAACTGCCTTTATCCTAACAAAAGTTGGTCATGATGAAGGATTCCAAGTGGATAATGAGGTTGTATTCAATCCTCTAAGGTTGGAACAGGAGGTTCAGGTTGCTGAGGTTCAAACAGCACCTGAACAAAGGTTGGAACAGGAGGTACAGGTTGCTGAGTTACAAACAGCACTTGGACACAGGTTGGAACAATCTTTGGTTTTGGAGGAAACCCCTGCTGTTATTGAAGAGGCTACTGTAGTGGAGCCTACTGGAGTCAAGGCCACTGTAGGGAAGGATGGTCAACAGTCTGTTATTATTGATGAGAATGAGCAACTGTTGGACTATGACTACAGTGATGAAGAGTTTCAATTATCTGAGGAAGAAGTTGTTGCTGATGAACCTGCACAAGATCCAATAATGGAGGATATTCTTGGTGCTATGGTTGAGGAAGGACCTGCCCCTGCTTGGAGAGATATGAGCAGAGCAATGGTCATCAACAGACAAAGGGCACAATATAATGTAGAAGAGCCTGCTGATGGAGTTGCTGGAGAAATGACTGGTGGAGTACCAGAACATGTTGTGGAAGATTTGAGGGCTATCAGAAATGACATAACACAGTTAAGGACTCAACTTGACAGACAAGAACAAAGATTTGAAGAACTGATGAAGCTAGTGGACAACAACAGACAATCTACTGAAACAGTTGCTTCAAATTTCACATCTACTCAAAATGCTGTTAATAATCTTATTCTAGATGTGAGGGGAATCAGGCAAGGAAATACACTGAAGGAAAAGTTTTTGAAGGACCAACTTGCATCTATCCATCAAAAACTTGATAAACTTGCTGAAACACCTAAGCCTGCTGAGGCTGCTGGAACATCTCAACCTGCTGGATTGGATCCTAAGCTTACTGAGAGGATCAATCTACTGGAGCAGATTTTGCAATCAAGGATTACTATAGTTGATACAAGAACTGAAATTATGGAAGGACAACTGAGTAATCTGGTTAACACACAGGAGAGTGTTCATGGCCTACTATCCCGGTTTGTTGATGATGTCACTAAAGGGGAAGAGGGCCAAACAACAGTAGCAAAAGAGGCTGCAAGGATTTTTGCTAAGAAGAAATGGGAGAATGACACTAATGCATTCAGGGAACCTGCACCTGGCAGAATTCCACTTACTGATGATCTCCTTAAACAATACAAGAATGAGTACTACAACAGAAGGAAACCATATCATGACAAGGGATTTCATAAAGGTTTGAACTCAATTTTGGGACTAAAGTTTTGGGAAGCAAGAGTTAAAGCCTTGAGGGCAAGTTACAGAGGTGGAAGAAGTGGAAGAGGTGGAAGAAGTGGTAGAGGTGAAAGAAGTTTGCCTATCACAAAAGCTAAGGACTCTCTTAATGAATTCAAAGAACTTTACATGAGAATGGGATTCAGAGTCAATAAAATCAATCTCATCCTACCTGAAGCATGGAAGTGGTGGAAATAAGTGAATTCCTACATTGACTTCACTCTGATAGAAAATGAATGGATGAGAGAGATGATAGAAGAAATAAGAGCTTATCAAGAACAAGTTGAAAAAGCAAGAGAGGAAAGGGAAAGAAGGCAGTAGATCAACATACTTAATCTATTTTATCTTTGCTGCATGTAGACTGTAATAATGTGAACAAATGTTTATAATGAAAGATGACTAAATTTGTTCTGTTTTTGTTTTAAATCTTTTTGCTTTGCTGTTAGGTGAGGGTAGTGGCATCATCACCAAAAAGGGGGAAATTGTTGGACTTATTTCTAAGTTTTAGTGATGAGTGCCAGACTAACTGTTATAGTGCAAAGGCAAAAAGATGTCTAGATCAAATGTATAGGTTTATTAGAGTTTGAATTTTGAATAGGTTTGATCAAACAAGCACTGTAATGGTCAGCTGATTTATATCAGCAGACTGGTCTATATCAGTAGGGTATATATGTCGTAGACTAGTCAGGAACCTGCTGAAGACTGAAGGCTAAGGGCTCAAACTCAGTTAATGAAGGCTAAGAGATCAAACTTAGTAATTAAAGTCAAGGATATGGAATCAGAATTTAGGCAAGTCTGTGATGACCTAAACTGATTTCATATACCTTGTGTAGAAGGTCTAAGTTCCTTAAATTGGATGGTGATTGGAACTTAGTTATTTGCAAAAAGGTGTAATCTAACTTCACAAATAAAAGTTAGATAAAAGAAGTCGGCTGCATTGTGTTTTAAACACAGCAAATTATATTTCAGCAGACTGATAGGTATTTCAGCAGACTGATGAACCTGCTGATATATATACCTCGATTAATTCAAGTTTACATTGGAAGATTACATGGATAAGGACATCCAACTACCTCTGATTTATCAAACAAATCAATGGCTGAGATTAAAAGGACGTTGGGATGATTCAGAACTTTATCCAATGCTTACAAGTCAAAGGGTGGACAGACTGCATTCTGTCAAAAATGTTTCTGACAGTGACAGTCCTATGAATAGTGACAGAAACCAAGTCAAATGGGACAAAAACCAGGAACGGTTATATTTGAATTTCAAATACAAGTCACATGCAATCCTACCTATAAATAGAGGACTTTCAACTGAGAAAAAGATGATGAACTTTAAGAGAAAAATATAAGATATAATTCTGAGCTGCAAAAACACCCTGCTGAACTTACTGAGCTTAAGGCTACTGATCCAGAGAAAATCTTCAAGTGTATTCTGTATTCAAGCTACATCAAGTTTACACACTTGAAGACTGCAAGCTGCTGATTATATCATCCTAATCAAGCTGCTGCAACTGAATCATTTACTTGATTCAATCTTTATTTTACAAAGAATCTGCTGAAGACAGTGAAGCATCTGTTGGGTGTGAAAGACTGTTGTTTGTGGTGGAGCTGGTGAGGAGGCAATCCTACCCTTCAAGGACCAGTGGAAGACATTGGAGCAGCAATCCTACATGTTCCAAGTGTTCAGTTTGTGAAGCCATAGTCATTGGTGAAGGACAAGCAAACTTAGGAATCTTTGTTACAGCTACATCAAAGATCTCTAGTGAATTACCTCCAACATCACAGGAGAAGAGTGGAATGACAGGATTACACCACCTGGAACCACTATAAAATCTGTCTACTTACTTTCTGCACTTACATTCTGCATTTAGTTTACTTTACACATCAACCTACTGAATCTAGCAATTGAAATCACACACATACACTACTGAGTATCTAATACTTAGTATCATATTTAACAACAAGTAATAAGGCTTAATTTTTGATATAATTCCGCTGCACAAATTCAGTAAACTCAACTGTCAGTAGACTACTGTGTATCAGCAGGCTACTGAGGTATCAGCAGACTACTGAGGTATCAGCAGGCTGTTGAAGTTGCTGAGTTTGTTAACTCCAAAAGTTTTAAGTGTTAAGTTTATTCACCCCCCTCTAAACTTAACTGAAGCCTTTTCAAGGGACCAACAGACTCAGATGTCTCAACTAAAGGCTCATGAATTTGAGTTGAATGGTGAAGATAGGGCACCAGCAGAGGCACACAAAGCCAGTGCACTGGTTGCACCCTAGCAAAGTAAAACAGCTGACTCAAGCAGCAAAGAGACACGGGAGCTGAAAGAACATGTAGCTCTACTAATTAAACATTTCGACAGGTTTAACAAAAAGAAACAATTTAGAGGAAGCTCATCATCAAACAAGAAGTCTAGCTCAAGCAAAGAAATGAAGAAAAGGATAATGAATACAGATGCTTCAACTGTAATAAGAAAGGTCATTTCAAGGCTGATTGCCCTGAAGGAAAAGACAAAGATGAGGATAAGAATAAATACAAGACAACTGAAAAGAGAAAGAGCAAGAAGGCACTCAAAGCTGAAACTAGCAGTGAAAAGAATGAAGAATCATCTGAAAATGATTCTGATGATGATGAAGCTGACAACTCAGACAATGAAAAGGCTTACTTATGCCTTATGGCTAAAGAATCTAATGAAACTGAGGTAACATCTAACTCATACTCATCATCTAATGCATCCACATCTGACATTGCACAATCTTATATTCTCCCCTTAGATTCTGCAAATCTAATTCAAAATCTCATGAGTAAATTTGAAGAAATTCAAGTAAATCATGAAATTCTGGAACAAGAATGTGAGAATCTAAGAAAGGAAAATAAAAAATTAAAGAAAGAACTGGATGAAATAAAAGTTGAACATACTAGTAAGGAAATTTACTCAACTGGTCAACAAGCAGTAGATGATCACTCATCTAATATGGAAAGACCAGCTGAGAAAATTTCCTATCGGTTAAGAACACCACTGCACCACAAAATTCACCAACATACAAACCCTAAAAAAGGTTTGGATCCAGATCTAGTCTTGGCTACAACAATCAGGATGAAAATAGAAACAATGGACAACACAATTCTAAATCAAGGACCAAGCCTGGACCAAAATTCAGAAAAAGACAGACCATAGTTTTAACCACTCATCCCGCACAGGTGAAGTCAAAACCTAGTGTAGTGAAACATCAGAATAAATAATCAATCCAGCCAAGTAAAGGCAAAGATTTTCAGAAAGGTAAGGGAATAATTTACCCCTCTGAGGATGATTGGAATGTTGTACCTCCAAAGTACAAGAAGAAACCATTCCATGCTATAATCCTGGACACAAGAAGCAGTATGGAAATAAGTTTCCTCCTGCATATTGGAGAGTGAAAAAGGATGCAAATGCACCAAAAAGTAGAGAAAAGTATCAGAATACCTTCAGTAAAAATATTAGAAGTTATTCTGCCATGCCTTATACATATGAAGTTGATGACTTCAATTATCCAATAAGAAGATCTTTTGGATATACACTTGGAGTAGGAGGCATGACTGCTAACAGGCATGGACCCAAAAAGTGTTGGTTACCTAAACATACTTAACTTGTTTTGTAGGATGTCTGGTACATAGACAGTGGATGTTCCATACACATGACATGGAATAAGAGATGGTTAACTGATTTTAAAGCCTTTGATGGACCCAAAGTAACATTTGGAGGCAAAAATACCTAGGAAAAATTAAGGGAGAAGGCATAATGCTCAAAAACATCTTGAAGATTCAAAATGTAGCCTATGTTAAAGGACTAAACTTCAATTTGCTAAGTATCAGTCAATCCTGTGACAAAGGCTACAATGTGCACTTCAACAAGGAAGGATGCAAAGTGATTCACAGCCAAACCGACACAGTTGTACTTGCAGGAAGAAGAGAAGATAACATGTATGTAGTAGATTGGAAGACAGCAAGAGCAGAAACATGTTTGCTTGTCAAAAGTAAACAATCAACCAACTGGATTTGGCATAGAAGATTGAATCATCTCAACTTCAAAACCATCAACACATTGTCAAAGAACAAGATAGTTGAAGGCCTACCAGAGATCACATTCAAAAAGGAAAGTCTCTGTGATGCATGTCAAAAAAGGAAGCAAATCAAAAGCTCTTTCAAGTCAAAGCCCTATCAATCAACAACAAGAAATACACTCTAGTAATGGTGGATGACTTTTCCAAATTCACCTGGACCATATTCGTGAACAAGAAAAGAGAGACACTCAAAAAGCTGCTAGACTTGTGAAGAATAATTAAAAAGAAGATCATCAAGATCAGATCAGTTAGAGGCACAGAGTTTCTAAATGAAGTTATCAGAACCTACTATGAAGAAAATGGAGTACTGTATCAACTATCAGCAGCAGGGACTCCACATCAGTAGCAGAAAGAAGAAACAGGACACTCAAAGAAGCAGTCAGAACAATGATTGCAGAAGCATGTTTACCAAAGAGATTTAGGGCTGAAGCAGCAAATACAACATGCTATACTCAAAACAGATCAATCATCAACAAACTTCATGGAAAAACTCCATATGAAATATGGAATAGAAGAAAACCTAACATCTTACATCTGCATATGTTTGGATCTAAATGTTTTGTTTTGAACAGGAATCAGCTACATACTTTTGATGAAAAAGCTGATGAAGCAATCTTTATAGGATACTCAAACACTAGCAAAGCTTTCAGAGTGCTCAACAAAAGAACTTTGGTGATTGAATAATCAATTCATGTAGTCTTTGATGAGCCAAATACAAATGGTGAAAGCTTTCAAGAACTTGAAGAAGAAGCAGGACAAAGACAAGTTTATATGAATACAACAGTACCAGCCACCATTCTGAATCACAATTTTGGAAATCAAGATGAGCCACCAGTCAACACAACACAAGAGGCACCAACACAAGAACATGAAGCTGATGCACAAACTGAAGTTGTGGACGCACCAAGTCAAGAGCAACTTCAACCTGACCTCAACTGGCTAAGAGACCATCCTGAAGATAAAGATATTGGAGACATTCACACAGGAATCAGAACCAGAAGACAACTAGAAAATATGCTAACATGTTTCATATCACAAGTGGAACCCAAAACAATAGATGATGCAGTCCAAGATGCTGAAGTCATCACAATTATGCAAGAAGAACTAAATGAATTTGAAAGAAATAAGGTATGGACCAGACATAGCCAACATCATTGGAACAATAGGTATTCAGAAACAATATGGATGAACAAGGGACAATTGTCAGAAACAAAGCAAGGCCAGTTGCAAAAGGCTACTCTCAAGCAGAAGGAATAGATTATGATGAAACCTTTGCACTAGTAGCAAGATTGGAAGCAATTAGTCTCTTTCTAGCCTTTTCAGCCCACAAAGACTTCAAATTTTATCAAATGGATGTCAAAAGTGCATTTCATAATGGACTTTTGGAAGAAGAAGTATATGTGGAACAACCTCATGGATTTCAACTCAAAAGGAAAGAAGATAAAGTATACAAGCTCAAAAAGGCACTTTATGGACTCAAACATGCACCCAGAGCCTGGTATGAGACATTATCACAATTTTTTTTTATCAATAATGGATTCAACAAAGGAACTATTGATAAGACTCTCTTCAAGCTAATGAAGGAACAAGCACCTTGTTAGTCCAAATCTATGCTGACGACATTATCTTTGGATCAGAAGATGAGAAGCTATGTGAGAAATTTGAAAACTTAATAAAAAGAAAATTTCATATGAGTATGATGGGAGAATTAAATTACTTTCTTGGTCTTCAAGTAAAGAAAATAAAAGATGCCATCTTTATCAATCAAGCCAAGTACACAAAAGACTTGATACACAAGTATGGTATGGACACAAGTGGCACATCAGATACACCAATGTGTGCAAGAGTTATTCTTGGAAAAGATGAAAGTGGAAAGGATGTTGATCAGAAGCTCTATAGAGGAATCATTGGATCCCTACTTTATCTAGCTGCAAGCAGGCCTGATATAGCATTTGCAGTAGGAGTATGTGTAAGATTTCAAGCTTAACCAAAGGAATCACACCTTCTAGCAGCCAAAAGAATAATCAAACACTTGAAGAACACCATAAATGTTGGAATTTGGTATCCAAAAGATGGAGGATTCAAATTGATATCACATTCAGACTCGACTATGTTGGATGCAAGATAGATAGAAAAATAACCTCTGGAACCTGTCAAATGCTAGGCAACAGACTAGTATCATGGTTTAGCAAAAAGCAAAACTCTATATCCACTTCAACGGCTGAAGCAGAATATATAGCAGCAGGCAGTTGTTGTGCACATGTACTATGGATCAAACAACAGCTAAGGGATTATAGAATGGAGGAGAAGACAATTCTAATTATGTGTGACAACACAAGTGCAATATCTATTACTAAAAATCCAGTATTGCATTCAAGAACAAAGCATATTGATGTGAGACATCATTTTATAAGAGATCATGTTGAAAAAGGAGATGTTATTCTAAGATACATACCTACTGAAGATCAATTGGCAGACATTTTCACAAAACCACTCAGTCATGAATGATTTAGCAAAGTTGAGAACTGAGTTAGGAATGATAAATTGACTAAGTACTAAGAAGCAACTAACTGGAGTAATCAGCTAAGTAACTTCACCAGCTAACTGAACCTTTGCCATTACGGGTGAGCTCATTTGGCAGGTAAGGCACCGGTACTCAGCGAAGTCAACTGCACTAATTTTTAGGAATAGTTGTAAAGAACAGCTCAGTAAAAGAAGTCACTACACCGGCCTAGTGACCAGCCAAGTCACTCCACCGAAATATACATTGGAGTGAACAACAAACTAAAGTGTGAACTAAATCAGCTACATAAACGTGGAAAATCAAGAAGTTATGGAGATTTATACTGTGGAAGATTACACACGTGGAGATCAATTCATAATCGTGGAGGTAACTATATTTTTTTTAATTACAAACGCCTCGATACCCGGGATTTATCATTACTTACCTCAATCCACCCTCTTACTACACTCGAATACCGTGATTTATAAACATAAAATCACACCATTACGTCACAAAATCCTTCCATATTCAACCATGTTCACACTACTCAAATCATCATATATAAACCACACTATTGTTGGAAATAAAATTTATGTTTTGATGATGATTCATCACACACTTAGAAAGTTCATTTATAACCCATGATGATGGAGTCATAACTAACTATTATAGTGCGTAATGAAAGAAGAAGCAAGAAATGGTCTAGAGAAAAATGTATAGGATCTATCTAGAGTCTGAGCCTTGTATAGGTTGTTTCAGACAAGCATTGTAATAGATAGAAACTAGGCAAACAAATGAGTCATAGTAAACAAACTAAGTATACATCCGAGAAGAGAAGAACTGAAGAAGATAAGTTTGCCGAGGGACGCAGACTCAGTTGGCTTATCTAGAAGACTCAAGAACCGAGGGTTCAAACTCGGTTATTGAAGACTCAAGAACAGAGGGCTCAAACTCGGTTAGAAACTGATTAAGTCGTGACTATAAGTCAGGAATCGGGCAAGTCTGTGGTGACCTAAGACTGAACTATAGATCATGTAAAGTGAATAATCTTAAGGACAAAGATTATCAGTTACCCGGAAGTGAAGAAGCTGAATGGTGTACTCGACTTAACCAACTGAAGTCAGATGTCAAGTATACGAGATACTCAATTTTAAATAAGAGTAGAAAACCGAGTTAAGGCCTTATCAAGAAAGAACTGAGAATCTGGAAAAGCTGAGTTAATTAATCAAGGACTGAAAACTAAGAAAGTACAGATCAAGAAAGCGATACGGAGACTATACATATGAATGTTGGCTAAACGACAAGTATAACGGCTATAAGACCTATTTGACCATTACAGTACCCCTATAAATATGCAGGAGGAGCATTTGAAAAGAGCAGATCTTGGACAAGCTTACAAAGCACATATCTAAAATCCAGATCAAGAGGAGAGAGATCCAGATCCAGAAAATTAGATTCCATATCTAGAAAGAGAGAAGCCAACAAAGTTGCCTTGAATATTAAAAAGATAGATCCAGTAACCTGTTAAGGAGGGAGAAGGCATCTTGGAGCTACAACGCCATATCCAGAACAATCAAACAGCTCACTGAATTAATATTTTGATTAATTCTAAACCTAAGTTTGTATGACAAAGGGTTGGATTTGTATAGTTTGAGGAGAGCAACTCCAGCTTTCCTCATACGGTTGCAACTTGGTTGCCACAGCTATTGGTGCAGTCTACGGACTGTGTTTGTGTTTATGGTGAGCTGGTGAAGTTGATTTTCACCTCCGAAGGATCAGTGTGCAGCGTGAAGGGAGCAATCTCACCTTTCTTCATAATGTGTAGACATTGAAACTAGAGTGTCATGAAGGACTGTCATTAGGCTAGGATTTTATAACAGTTATCTCAAGATTCTAGTGATACCTCCTACACCACAGGAGAAGGGGAGACGTATGGGATTACACCACCCGGAACTTCCATAAACAATTCTGTGTTAATTTACTTTACGCATTTATATATGTGCTGTGATTGTTTTAGTTATTGATTTATCTTTTCATCACATCACTTAGCAAACATCAGACACTGAGTCAGCACAGAACTGATACATAGGAGATTAGGATGTTTATTGACACATCTATTGCACAAAAGGCTTGATCTTATCCGCTGCAAGTTAGTTCAGCTCTAGCACTAGCTAAGCTGAATTAGCTGACTCCAATACATGGTTTAAGGGTAGGAACAGAACTGAGCTGAGTCATATTAAACATCAGTTTGCTAGTTCAGTTTGAGTTTCGAAGAAACTCAGTTCCTGGGGTGCAAATCAGTTTTTGGTGACAAGTTTATTCATCCCCCCTCTAAACTTGTGTTAGCCTTTCCCAGGTACCAAAAATTGGTATTGGACCAGAACTTCAATTCTGAAGTAGATCCCACAGTTACAATCTTAAATATCAAGAAAATTTGACAAAAGCAGTGATAATTTCCCAACCTTACCCAGTCTTGAGATTTCAAAGAATATAAATTCTAGACATGAAGATACTGGAAGACCTAGTGGATTACACAGAGAAGATAAAGATGTTAAATCTAAAAGAATCCTTGTGAAATCAACTAAGGTTGACCGTAATGGCCTATCTAGAGATATGAGAAAGGTTAATTCTCTCATCAAAGAAACTGAAGTGTGTACTTCAGTAACTAATCCAGCCGGACCCAAGAAGATATGGGTACCGAAGAAAACTTAAAACTGTTTTGCAGGCTTAGTCAGTTCTTATGTTGCTGAATCTAGAGAAAAACTGACTTCTACACAAGAAAACTGTATCATAGCAATGAAGCTGAAAAGGCAAAAGATGAAGAAGGGCAAAATGGTCAAAAGCTGAAAACTTTCCAGCTACCATCTGGCGCTTGGGCTGACAGACAAATCACCAGAAGCCACGTGTCAATCAAGGAGACTATTAAAACAGAAGAAGTAGATGCATGACCTTACAAATCTTATTGATTGTGACAAGACTCTCAAATAAACGGTTGAGTGTATTGAAAAACTCAGTTATCCTTCCAACTCAGGAATACATACCGTTCTTTGACCAGATCTTGCACAATCAATCTCAAAATCTTCATCTATACCAATCCATCTATTCAAGATTCCCCCAAGAACTTTTCAATTGAAAATCCATTTTAATGGAGCGATATAACATTGATGGAGGAATCACCATGAGTCTTGACGACTACAAGCAAAACTTTTCAAACTCCACTCTATCACTTCAGATTGCAAACAAGATCAAGAAGATTCGAGGACTCGAAAATATAATTGATACGAAGGTCAAAATTATGTGCCCTGAAGATATCAGTGATTTCTACAGAAATGCCATAATAGCCGATGATGGAAGAAGCTTTAGGACATCAGTCCAGGAGAAAAGCATTGTTGTTAATGAACATCTTCTATCTTTAGTCTTTGTTTTGGATATATATGGAGGATCCACCTTACTTTCGGAAATGAAGAAAAGGACAGACTTTGGAAAGTCACAGCGAGCAACAAGGAAGAGAAGAATTTCATTGGCTCTATTCATCAACAAGAACAAGAATTCGCATTTTTGACGTTCTTTTGACCAAAAATGTCATTGGTC